>CM047426.1:66611919-66775095 GCA_026168455.1 Theocolax elegans
CTCCTTGTTAGACACCAAGTAATTATTACTAGGTTACGAATTGGTCACACAAAATAAGTCACCAACCTATACTAAACAAGGAACCTCAAGCCATATGTGAAGAGTGTAAAAGTAACAATAGTACAACACGTCATTATAGACTGCCCGAAATTCCAGAAAGAAAGAAAGGAGTGTATTAACAAGCCCAATTTAAAGGACAATTTAAATACTATCAAAGATTGCCAAAATGTTATCCAATTTATTAACAAAATAAATTATAGAAATTGATTTAAATGTAAAAATGCAACCTATATGTAAAATATAAAATAAAAAATAAGGCTCATCTTTTTTTTGTTATTTAGCCTAGCCGTTTTAAGCTTCAATTTAAAAAAATTAATCTAGGATGGAGAGATGTCACGTTTTTGTACATAGTGTATGTGTCCAAAATAATTTAACATTTAGTCTAGGCAATAAGGATTTATATTAGTTATATTAGAGAAAAACTGACCTTACAGATTGATTTCCGGAAGTCTATAATTTATAATAATACAATTCACCTAAATTTTTATTCAGTAAACATCATACTTGTCAGACGTATCTACATAACCAACAAAAAAATAATAAAACATTATAATTTTTAAAATTACCAGATTTATATAAATTGAATTCATAGAAATGAAGTTTTTTGTTGGATTTTGGTTTGTAGCATTGTTCTTGATTGCTTTAGTTGATAGTTTTTGTTGTTTGCCATCAACTTATTTTGCGATTCTTCGTTTATTTTATTAATTCTTTTCAGCAGGTCTCCTTATTTGTTTTGTAGTTTTTTATGTTGTAATTTAATGGGCAAGCTAATATAATTTCTTATATTAACAGTATCTCTTGTTGACGTACCTACCGGTGAGGGTGGAACAAGAACAAAAATTGTACTAAATAATTTAGGAATGCGTTCGATTGTAACTATAAGAAATAGAGATAATAAATGTTTATCTCGAGCGCTCGTAGTAGGAGAAGCATTTGTTAACTTAAAATTATTGTCAACGGAAAAATCTCGCAAAGAATGGGAAATTATTCCAGACGGTCGTCGAAAAATGCAGGAACAAAAAGCTGATCAACTTCTTATATCATCAAACGTTAATATTTTATTGGAAGGATGCGGAATTCATGAGATACAGCTATTTCAACAACATTATGCACAAAAAAATATAGCAATAGTTATTTACGATAATGAGACTTTAGGAAGCGGTGTACCTGCTTTTTTCGATGGTCGGCCATACGTAAACGAAAATAGTAATGGTACTCAGGGTAATATAAATATTTTATACGGCTCTAACTCGCGACATTTCAATACGATTTTAAATTTAACTGCAGCAGCAGGATCAAGATTCTTTTGTGAATTTTGCAATAAATGTATACATACGTAAATTCGCATAAGTGTACAGTCAAGTGTGCCCGGTGTTTTGTGTCACCTCCTTGTGCGTCGGAAAGTAATGCGTCAGTTACGTGTAATGATTGCTGTCGTACATTTTACAATTAACATTGTTTTGATAATCATAAAAGGTATGGTAGTTATAAAAAAAATAATAAAAAATTGTGTGATGTTGTAAAATGTGCTCTAATTGTTGTAAAGTTTTTAATGTATATAGAGGGAAACACGAATGCTGTCAAAATTACTGTAAGTTATGTCATTCAAAACATGTGATTGATTTGTGCTATATTCAAGCAATTAAACATATTTCTAGTACGATAACATCTTCAAAAAAAAGTCTGTTCATTTTTTATGATTTCGAAACGCGTCAAGATTCTTCATATCGCGGTAACCTCAACATACAAATACATATACCGAATTTATGTGTAGTTCAACAAGTTTGTAATAACTGTATGCATAAATCATATATTCATGAAAATTTTGAAACATGTGGAATATGCGAATATATTCTGCAAAGATCCAGCTAAAAATTTAATTGAATTGTCAATAAGAAAAAATTCCGAATTTAACAAATTATTTGTATGGCTCATAATGCCCGAGCATTCGATGCGCAGTTTATTCTTCGTGAAATTGTTGAGAATATGTCGTTAATTCCAAATGTTATCTTAAATGGTAAAAATATTATAATGATACAATGTGGACGAACAAAATTTATCGATAGCTTGAATTACTTCCACATGAGACTTAGTGCTTTACCGGCTGCATTTGCGTTACCTCCTTCCGCAAAAAAGGGTTATTTTCCGCATTTATTCAATACGGTAGAAAATCAAAATTACATTGGTTCTTTAGCCGATCCAAAGTATTACGCGCCAGATTCCATGTCGAGTAGCGAACGAAAGGCATTTTACGCGTGGTATAATGAAACTTTGCCGTCTTATGAATTCAATTTTCAAACAGAAATCGTAGAATATTGTCGTATGGATGTCGAGATTTTGAGACTTGCTTGCAGCGCATTTCGAAAAATATTTTTATAATCTGGAAATACATGTCCATTTACGGAAGCTACCACAATAGCATCAGCTTGCTCGATTGTATTCAGAAAAAATTTTTTACGTAAAAATACTATCGGAATGATTCCGTCTAGAGGATATAGGCGAGCAGATAAACATTCTCAAAAATCTTTGCAGTGATTAGTTTATTGTGAACGAGAACCGGCCGGGAAATCATTCATGCTGGTAGAGCGCGCGAGTTTATATTACCCGAACGGTTTCGCGGTGATCGTTACCTTCCTCCGAATGAAAATATGCCAAATGAAAAAGGGATCGTTTTTGAGTATCAGCGCAAATTTAGAGATCGTAAAATGGCATACGGTCGTACAATGAACGAAGCTTACGAAAATACGTGTAAAAAAGTTGAAAAAATAAAAGATTTAGGATATGAAGTGCGTGAAATGTAGGAATGCGAGTTTGACGAGTTAAAAATACACAATCCGGAAATTAGATAATTTGTAGAACATCACCCAATAATGTATAGATCCATTTTAAATCCACGAGATGTTTTTTTGGGGGTAGAACAGAAAATATCGTTGCTCGACGCTCTGTTGAACCGGGAGAATAGTATATTATGACACTGTTGTGGGGGATGGTTTTCTAGCTTTCTCGAGGTTGTTCGCATGAGCAAAGCGAGTGAGAACATCGAGAAAGATAAAAAAACATCTTCCACAATAGTTTCATACGATATTTTATAACATTAGAACCTCAAAATCTGAAATGAATGTGGGATTTTGAGGTTAAAATGTTATAAAAAATTAAATATACCGACATTTGCTCGCTTTATCCATATGTGTGTAAAAGAGGACGATTTCCAATTGGTCACCCACGCATTTATATTGGTAATGAATGTTCCGAGCTGTTAAATGATAATATAAATGACATTTCCCGAATTGAAAGGTTAGTAAAGTGTAAAGTTTTACCACCAAGAAATTTATTTATTCCACTGGTACCTATAAAAATGCACGGTCACCTACTATTTGCTCTTTGTCGATCTTGTTGCGAAGAAATGAATCAAAATGATTGTACTCATACTAATGAACGTGATCGGGATTTTTCCGGCACTTGGGTTGCTGACGAGCTGCATAAAGCCATTGATCTTGGTTACAAAATTACAGAAATATATATAGTATGGCAATATGAGATAACTCAGTATGATCAAAAGACAAATACCGGTGGGCTTTTCGCGGATTATATAAATACTTTTTTAGCAATTAAACAAAGTGCTACTGGTTGGCCTTCATGGTGCATCAATGAAGAGACAAAACTATTATATATTGATCAATATTTTAACCATGAAGGGGTACCATTAGAAATGGATAAAATTGTAAACAACCCTGGGTTGAGAGCGCGTGGCAAGATGAGTTTGACACTTTTCGGGGTAAATTCGGGCAAAAGAGTAACTTGAAACAAATGCAAATTGTCAGATCTCGAGAGGAATTGTTGAAAATAATAACGAGTCCCTCAAAATAAGTCAAGAAATTGTTACCTGTCAATGACGAAATTTTGTATATTGATTGGGAGTACAGAGATGAAGCTGTAACTCCATCGTCTCATACAAATGTTGTAATTGCAGCTTATACTACTGCTCAAGCAAGGTTAAAAATGTACGAACATCTAGAACAATTGCAAAACCATGTACTGTACTACGATACTGATTCTTGTACATTTATTTCACGTAATGATGCTAATGAATACGAACCTAGTTTAGGTAGTAAATTGGGTGATATGACGAATGAATTAAAATGTTATGGAGAGGGAGCGTATATTGAGAAGTTTGTATCTGGGGGACCAAAGTTTTATGGAATGAGTATTGTAACACCAATTGGTGAAAAAATTGAGTGTTGTAAAGTTAAAGGTATAAATTTAAATTTTTATCACAGTACAAAAATCAATTTCAAAAGTATTAACAAACTGATTTCTGATGCGTTTGACAGAAGTACATAAAATGAAAATGAGCGTACAAATACTGAGTATAAAATAATAAAATTAAAGTTTAAATGTATCTGAAGAACTAAAACGCATGAAGTTATAACGAAAGATGAAGTTAAATCTTGTAATGTAGTATTGAAAAAACGTCGATACATTAACACAATATTATCACTGCCTTTTAGATATAAAAGGTAATTAATTAATATATTTTTTATCTGTTAATTCTATAATAGACGTTTATAACCCATTATTTTACTAAAAACATAATAACAATAAGCGAATTTACACATAATTAACTGATAAAACGCGGCTAGACCAGCTTATACATTGAAATTAGCTTATTACTCTGCGGAAAATATCTAACAAGGCTCCCGCATCGCGCCGCCGCCGCCGGTCAGCGTTATCTTTTATATAGAATTTGATATAAATACCCAGAATTCTTAGTTTTGTAGAATATTTTAAATAATGGAAACACAGTGGAAACATCCATTTAAGTGTATAATCAGTGGACCAACGGGTTGTGGTAAAACTATATTCGTTAAATAGTTTTTTCATAATCTTACCGATATTTGCGATTCAAAGTTTGATAGAGTTTTATTTTACTATGGTGAATGGCAAGAGAGCTACAGAACAGACTTCAAGTTGGGGGGATACGTCGGTAAAACAATAGAATTTCACGACGGTCTACCGCAACCTTCCAACTATACTCACGACAACAATAAATAAATAAATTAATAATCATTGATGACCTGATGAGAGAATCGTCAAATAACGTAGTGTTAGATCTGTGTTACAAAAGAAGTGTTTACAAAAGGAAGCCATCACAAAAATATTAGCGTAATTTTTATTACGCAAAATCTGTTTCATAGAGGATCCGGACAATGAGACATATCTTTAAACGCCAATTATATGGTAATTTTTAAAAATCCACGAGATCGTGCACAGATTCAATACCTCGCTCGTCAAGTCTACCCTGAAAACCCAAAATTTTTATAAGAGGCATATTCGGATAGTACAACTCCACCCCATGGATATCTTTTGCTAGATTTGAAACAAAGTACTCGGGAAGAAATACGATTTCGCACGTCAATCTTTCCCGACGATGGAGAGCAGTACGTATACGTGCCAAAATACAGCTTAAAATTTCGATAAGAATAGAGAAGGAAGAAAATGATGGACAGTGCTAATCAAATTATGAGACCGAAAAGATCGAGGAGACAAATAGGAGGCTATATACCCAACCATTTCAGTAAAAAGTGCGTATCCGTGTTGAATGCTCTGTGTCACGCAGATAATAAACAACGGTTAGCTCTTATACGCTCAGCAAATAAAGACATAATTAACTGGATATGCGAGTCTCGGTGAAACAGTCACAAAAATCTAAATTGAAAAGATATCGTAAAGTTTGCAAAAATTGGTTGAAACTAAAAAAAGAAAGAACAACAGAAATGGTAAATATGACTGGGTAAAAAAGAAACGAGTAATTGTGCAACAAGGCGGCGGTTTCCTTCCTCTCTTGCTGGCACCAATTATAGAAACATTGATTTCTAAAATATTTGGAGGTAGTCAACAGTGAGATAAAATTAATCATGCTAAAAAATGGTGATGGTTCCCGAAGATGTGTTTCAAAATACAGTTCTACAACAACAACAACAAGATTACGTAAAGGACACGTCGGAAGAATGTGGAATTCAAACAAAAGGTGATGTGTTATCGCGTCTTGATGCCGAAGTGCACGACATCTTATTCTCCAAGAGTATAAGAGACGAATGAGAAAAGAGTTTAAAATACTTACAAGTATTTCGTCGATATTTACACTTTAAAAATATTGAGCGTACCGTAGAAAATGAAGAAGAAGATGAAAACGAAGAGGTAAACGCAACAACATTATCCGAACAGGAAATTCTTGATACTCTTCCAAAAACGTACAAAAAGAAAGGTCAAATACTTCTTAAATACTGGAAAACTAATAATCTTCACCGTTTAACTTCGAATGAATGTGGAACTGCAATAATAGATAATAAACCTACATCCAATTCTAACGTTGTAGAAATTGTAAACTACACACTCAGAAATAAGAAGACAGTGGAAGAACCTACAGGATCTATTGAAATAGCTAGGTTTATATTGTCTCAAACTCCTGTAAATCTTGTTGGAAACGCAAACCTGTTAAAATTGATTGAAAGAGTTTATCTCAAAAAATTGAAGAGTAAAATTAGTGAAATACCTCCAGCGTCGTTAAGAGATGAAAAGTGGTTGAGAATTGTTGCATAAAAATGCCTTACGTTAAAAAATATTATGATGTTTCCCATGCTAATGTTTACACTGGTGCTCGTCAGTTGATCGAAAAAAAATCGTAAAGAAAAGAATCGGATATACGACTGGTTGAGTAATCAAGATGCATACACTTTACACAGACCAATTCGTCGTAAGTTTGCTAGATTATATTACAACGTTTCTAACGTCGACGATTGTTGGGAGATGGATTTATGTGACATGCAATCGCTCAAATCTGATAACAATGGATACTGTTACATACTGGTAATAATACACATTCTCAGTAAGTATGCATGGATAGAGGTATTGCGTAATAAAAGTGCAAAAACAGTATCCGATGCTTTTCAAAATATACTTTCGAGATCAAATGGAAGAGTACCTGTATATGTACAGTCTGATGCAGGGAAAGAATTTGTTGAATCCAATTTTCAAGAATTTCTCATGAAAAAGGGGATTTTGTTTCGTGTAGCGCGTAATAATTGATGGTTTTTTCTACCCTGAAGAATTAGTTTTGGTAGGTGACAAACGTGTACGCAAAGGATCTGAATTTAAGATTGAACGCATCATCAAAAGTAAAGGGCGTGGTTCAAACAAACAAGTATTAGTAAACTGGTTAGGTTATCCCCACAAATTTAACTCTTGGGTGAAAGCCAGTGAATTAATCAGATTTAAAAAAACAATGGATATTAATAATTATTACGTAGTTCTTCCTAGTAACAGTAACATGCGATACTTACCTGAAAATACCACGTCATGTTACACCACACATTTGTCACACGCAATTTCTTTACATGGTCATTGGAGCGTAGGGTTAATAGAAATATAAATTCCATGTACAATATTACACATTCAAGAGAAGGAATCGAGTTTCTCGTATCGGATTAACAATTAACTGACAGAATCGCAACAGATATCATATGTTCATTTTCATCAGGCATATACGAAGGCATTACCGATCTTCAACGTGCAGTAAATCAATCAATCGAATTTGCAAAACATATCCAACTCAAACGATCAGTTAAAAAAAGGGGGTTTTATACTCTTCATAAAGTTTGTGATTGTGAGCAAACTCATTATATTTTCTTTAAAGAAAAACTCAAACGCATATTTGGATTTGAAAATGAAAGCTACAAAGATACAGGAAATCCGATAAATTTCAATGGAATTACAGTTGAGGCTGACAGACCTGCTTCTCTCGCAAGAGCAATTCCTGATCAACTTTTTGTTTCGACGGATATTTGTGAGCCTTACACAGTAGATGATGTCAGAGCTGCTCTATTCCGTTTAGTGTGCTACAATAACGCAAATTACGAAAGCGGTGGAACCATGATCAAACAATATTCTCCACCTAATTACATTCCATTGTTAAATAATAGTTTTCAAAATATTGTAATAGATATAAGAGATCAATATGGTAATCACGTGCCATTTGAATACATAACATTGACAGTTACACTTCACTTTAAACCCGTTAATTAAACTAGTAACTAATGATATGATCCAATACAATTCGTATTACAACGATCAGATTGGACGTGGTAATGTTCGTCATGTTTTTACCGGTTAGCCGTACCAACGGGGACACGGTATTGGCAGTTTTCTAAGCAGTCTTTTTAGAAAATTTTTACCCTACATTACCAGTGGAGTTAAAGCAGTAGGTAAAGAAGCATTTAGAACAGGACTAAACGTTTTGGATGATGTTAACAATAGTGGAATGAAAATGAAGGAGTCAGTAAATATTCGTATGCGTGAATCTGGATAAACTCTCAAGAGAAGAGCAGCCAATAAAATTTCTGAACTAATGAAAGGGTCAGGATATAAACGTCAAACTAGGAAAAAAAGACGTCTGTTACCCAAGAACCGTTTGAGAGCATACAATAGAACTAAACGAGGAAGTGTAAATACATCAGGACGAATAACTAAAAAAACACAAAAACGACGCACAGTCGTAAAAAGGAAGAAGAAGAAGAAGAAATAGCAAATTTTACGTAGTGTATCGGACATTTTTGGTTCTACATAATTATGGCTTTTCTACATGCTAATTCTTGTGAATGTATGAAATCGGAGCTAGATTTATTTACACTTCTACCTACTCGAACCTCTGTAAAAAATTCTCAATTCGTTCATTATAAATCTGTATCATCTCTTAGCGACGATGGACCATTGGAATTTGTGGTACCAGGTGGAGAAGACTATTTGGATCTTGCACATACCATGTTAAGTTTACGTGTACAGATTTTACCAAATACAGAAGTTGATGCAGTTGAAAGTGGAAAAGTAGGTCCAATAAATATTTTTCTGCATTCAATTTTTAATCAAATAGATGTCTTTTTTAATCAAAAGCTCGTTTCACCTCCCAACAATATGTACCCGTACAGGGCGCACATCAAAACATTGCTTAATTACTCTGCTGAAACTATGAATTCAAATTTTACTATGGGGTTATGGTATATTAATACTCCTGGAAAAATGGATGCGTTACCTGTCATACCACGTTTCGAACCTGGTGCTAATATAGAATTATTGAATCGACAATATTTTACTGGTGGGAGAAAAACAGTAGACATGATGGGTTATTTGCACTGTGATGTATTTAATCAGAATAAATTTTTACTCAACGGTGTAGAACTGAGGGTACGTTTGGTACGTAGTAAAGATTCATTTTGTCTAATGCGATGCCGCAGAAAACGATAAATTTAGTGTTCATATAAAGGAAGCTTCTCTCATCGTTCGTCGAGTTCGTGTAAGTACTGGTATAATACTAGCTCATGCAAATGCTCTAACCAAATCGATAGCAAAATATCCTATTAGTCGTGTAGAGGCGAAATCTTTTGCTTTACACAGTGGTATTTTCGGAGAAACATTGGACAATGTTACCCTTGGACACTTACCTAAAAGAATTATAATTTGTAGATAACAAAGCTTTTAATGGAAATCGAAAATATAATCCATTTAATTTCCATCACTACAATATCAATCATCTTTCACTGTACATTGATGGTATACAAGTGCCTGGAAAACCATTACAACCAAAATTTAGCGGAGATAATCCTCTGTACGTAGAAGCTTATCAAACATTGTTTTCTGGAAGTGGAATACATTTTCTAAACAAACCAATCAACATACCGCGTACCGAATACAACAGAGGCTATTGTCTCTTTGCTTTTGATTTAACGCCCGACCTTCCAGTAAATTCAAACATGCACTGGACTTTGGTGAAACATGGAAGTGTTCGTATAGAATTGAAATTTGAAGAAGCCTTCACTTCTACAATTAATTGCATAGTGTACAGCGAATTTGATAACGTTCTTGAAATCGATTCAAGTCGTCAAATTATTACGGACTTTGGCACTTGACTTTAAGGTGGGGATGAGTGAATAAAAACGGGCGCTTCTACATCACAATTCACAGTCAACAAGTGAACGCTAACTTATCAAAATGGATTACATCGTAGATATACAAGGTTTAAGAAATTGGAACAACACCTTCACTCCTAAAGAAGTGGCAGTAATTTCTTTAAGTGAACGGATGTTTTGCCATTGGGTGATCAAGTCTCCACATGAATACTCTGAGTTACCGTTAGAAATCAAACGGTGTAACCTGTACGTATCGAACTATTATCATGGTATAAGATGGAACGATAATGATATTAGTGTAGAACAACTTGAAGAACATTTTCGGTCCCTGTCAAAAGCCACAAATAGGTTTTATACTCATGGACACGAGAAACAGGAATATCTTGAAAAGGTGGTAGTTTGTGAAGTTATGAACGTTGAGCAAATGTTATCACCGACATTTGAAGATCTGAAAAATAATCATCGAAGCATTTCATGCATGTCTCATCGTCATATAGTTGTTATAAACGCTTCGTATGTGCTCTGAATCAAGTGTACCTATTAAGAAAGTGGTTACTGTCGATACTTCGAGATACTTCCTTGGAAAGTGAAGAAAATGATAGTGAAAGACTTTATAAAGCAATGCGAAATCGAAGATTCAACAGTCGCATTTTTAGAATCAATCCAACAGTATATAATCATAGTAGATTTGCACGATCAGAATATGACCAAGTTGATGCAGCAGATAAGGATGATGTGTACGAAAAATACTTAAAAAATGAATACGCAGCAAATACAAAAAGTGATTGCAAAACTGAAAGCAAAACTATAGGAGTGTATGCTGCTGACTGCATTCTTAGATTAATGGAAAAACCAGTTGCAATTGTTGCAAATACCGATGATCATACTAAAAAAAGGATCGCATTGGACTGCTATCTATATAGATAATAATGGGTACGGAACAAACTTTGACAGTTACGGAGTCCTCCCACTCTCTTCTCATTATATCGAAGGAATCAGAAGAAACTGCGTACAATACCGATGGAATACGAAAAAAATTGCAAAGTATTGATTCGAAAGTATGTGGACAGTATTGTGTTGTGTTTCTTTATCATATGTACCGTTATAATAATTTACTCTCATTTTGTAACAAGTTTTCTACAAATTCAAGAAAAAACGATGAAATAATTGTAAAATTTAATTCACATATATTAAAAAATAATAATGTTAAATTATCCAATCAAGTACACGTATTAATAATGAGCGATCTATAGGATCTGGAATACGTAACCAGTCATGTATTGCAAAAAAATGTTACATGAAATAAACGTAGTGTAATAGTATACTCGTATGTGCTTAGTCTATTACATCCCAATACCACTGTTTCCTATTTATATGTGAAAAGTAAAAAGTTACCTATTCTCTTCTTAGCATATTCATTTCGTAGAAATAAACCGGATGTAACAAAAACCAACCATAATAATTTCTTAGAACGTTAAAGATAAAATATTAAAGGTATTACATTTCATTTCCCCTCTACTAAGAGATAAGTTAAATTGTTAGTTACAGTCGAGGGATAGCTGTACCTCTCATTGGTCGGTTGACTATTTCTCCCTATGACGTAAGGATACAATTAGTGGTGGGAGTACACTTATAAAACGGTACGTCGCATCGAGCATTCTTAGTACTGTTTCAGAAACTTTGACGTTAAAATCGTGCATTACTGTTTTAATAAGAATATGGCTACTCAAACGGAAGAACTTCGTCTACTGACGGAAAAAACAGTTTGTGGTTTATACGGGAACTTACTCTTGGCAACGTCATACAATTTAAATAAATCTCATTCAAAACGTATATCAATTGGTTTTGAAAACTCAAACAGCCGTTATTCTCCAATTATAAAACTCTCCACTGCATACCCCATTTACCACGATAAATTTGATTTGAATTTGTGGACTGAATTCACAAACAAGTTTGATGAGATAGATTTGTACTTTTAGGAATGTTACAGATTTAAACAGTTTAGTGAATCAAACTTTATTGAAACAAGTTCTTATAAAATACTGTATCAATCCTTGTTTAAATTAAAATCTATAATTGTGGAAGAAAAACTGCATGAGGAAGAAAGTAACGATGAGGAATTGGAATCCCAACAACGGGAAGAAAGTCAGAACAAACGAAGAAAATCAGTTCATGTACCAAGTACTTGCATGCAGAAAGTAACATTTGACGGATTAAAATTGGTGACTCCTTGCATACAACAGAGACTCGATCAACTTACAAAATACTGTGATAATATTAATAAAGTGATGGAATACATAATTGAATATTTCAAAAGTGTTATTGAAAAGGACAGTGAGACTGATTTAAAAATGTTATGTAAAAGTGGATGATTTGATAAATATTATACACTTTATGAAAACTTTACGTAATTGAACGCATGTTTGATATGGATAATAATTTGCTAAACTTAATTTTGTCTGAAATAAGTGCGATAAGTATACCTGCTGTACTTCATAACTCGGAAACACAAATGTTAAAATCTGAATAATTGTAAAAAGAAGCTCATCATACCGAAATAAAAAACGTAATTATAATCTTAATTCTTATTTTATTTTATTTAATGTATCCCCACTCCTATAAAATATATCATTTCCACCAATCAGATTAGAATTTACCTCCTCTACATTGAGTTACCGTTATTTACTAGTCTTATATAATTCAGATCAAAGAATATTTTACTTTTAGTAATTGTTTAACCGTCATTCAAGATGGGTAATACAAATAGCAAAAATTTTAATAATAAAAATTATACAAATAACTTTACAACTGATGAACGGCCACCGTTATTAGATAAGAAGTCTAAGGAAAAAGATAAAACAAAATCAAATCATTATTTTAAAAACTGTGCATTTGTTACAAACAAACAAGGATACAAGAGACTTATTACTTAAGTGAGTAAAAAAATGTGCTTAATTATGGTGTGATTTTGAAATAGAGTAACCTAAGTTTTACAGGTTCAATGACCGTAGGAGAAATGAGAACGTATAAAAAAAAAAGAAAAAGAGTACGAGTAACACCGTATACAAGTATAGTGATACACTATAGAACCATGACGTCATCAAGGTCACGTGTTAGGCTATTGTTTGTTTATATAACAAAAAACAAATGAGATAACATTCTTAGAATAACATTCCTTTACGAGGTCAGTAACCTTATAGTAAAATACTGTAAGCAGGTATAGAGGGGCATATCAAAAGGCTCATCAAGGTCATGGGTTAGCTTACTTGTTTGTTTACATAAACAAACAGTTAAGATAACATTCTTAAGATAACATTCCTTTTTTCAAGGATATAACAAAACAAATATGATAACATTCTTAAAAAAAACATTCCTTTACGAGGTCACTAACCTTATAGTAAAATACTGTAAGCAGGTATAGAGGGGCATATCAAATGACGTCAATCAAGGTCACACGTTAGCTTACTTGTTTGTTCATATAAACAAACAATTAAGATAACATTCTTAAGATAACATTCCTTTTTCAAGGTCATTTAATTATTGGCTGAGAAGGGTATTGAATGACCTTGAAAAAGGAATGTTATGTAAAAGTGGAAGATTTGATAAATATTATACACTTTATGAAAAACTTTACGTAATTGAACGCATGTTTGATATGGATAATAATTTGCTAAACTTAATTTTGTCTGAAATAAGTGCGATAAGTATACCTGCTGTACTTCATAACTTGGAAACACAAATGTTAAAATCTGAATAATTGTAAAAAGAAGCTCATCATACCGAAATAAAAAACGTAATTATAATCTTAATTCTTATTTTATTTTATTTAATGTATCCCCACTCCTATAAAATATATCATTTCCACCAATCAGATTAGAATTTACCCCTCTACATTGAGTTACCGTTATTTACTAGTCTTATATAACTCAGATCAAAGAATATTTTACTTTTAGTAATTGTTTAACCGTCATTCAAGATGGGTAATACAAATAGTAAAATTTTAATAATAAAAATTATACAAATAACTTTACAACTGATGAACGGCCACCGTTATTAGATAAGAAGTCTAAGGAAAAAGATAAAACAAAATCAAATCATTATTTTAAAACTGTGCATTTGTTACAAACAAACAAGGATACAAGAGACTTATTACTTAAGTGAGTAAAAAATGTGCTTAATTATGGTGTGATTTTGAAATAGAGTAACCTAAGTTTTACAGGTTCAATGACCGTAGGAGAAATGAGAACGTATAAAAAAAAAGAAAAAGAGTACGAGTAACACCGTATACAAGTATAGTGATACACTATAGAACCATGACGTCATCAAGGTCACGTGTTAGGCTATTGTTTGTTTATATAACAAAAAACAAATGAGATAACATTCTTAGAATAACATTCCTTTACGAGGTCAGTAACCTTATAGTAAAATACTGTAAGCAGGTATAGAGGGGCATATCAAAAGGCTCATCAAGGTCATGGGTTAGCTTACTTGTTTGTTTACATAAACAAACAGTGTTTGTTATAAACAAACAATTAAGATAACATTCTTAAGATAACATTCCCTTTTTCAAGGTCATTTAATTATTGGCTGAGAAGGGTATTGAATGACCTTGAAAAAGGAATGTTATCTTAAGAATGTTATCTTAATTGATTGTTTATATGAACAAACAAGTAAGCTAACGTGTGACCTTGATCGACGTCATTTGTTATGACTTCCTATACCTGCTTACATACTACTCATATTGTCCAAAATAATTTAAAATGAAACACAATGTTATATTTAAGGGGATCTCTATCATTCTTCATTCTTATTATAGCTGCTAAAACTATTTTCTTTTCTATAAAGCCAATGTATATGAGTTCGATTCTTTGGTAAGTATATAATATCAAAATTGAATTCACAAGAATTTCAGTAGAAAAATAACACATTTATTTCAGAAAAGTATATGTTCTGCAATTATTTAGCTTAATATATTTGTATTTTTTTCGAACGAAACTTATCTAATACATAATCCAAACGTTAAATATCGAAAAACAGCTTCTGCGAAGGTGTAAACATTCGTAAGTATGGTTTAATTTCAATCACACTTTTGCAATTGATATTGAATGTTTAAAACAATAACATTTAAACTTTTTCGATTTTTATCAAACTTAGCGCAATAGCCCTGTTGAAAAGACCTTATAAAATCCGATAAAATAATGGCACATTGAATCGGGGTGCCGATAAAAATTTTATAGTAATATATCAGGCGATTTCTTTTTTATCGGTACCTATAATGAAATCCTCACAGCTACGAATCACAAGTTCCGAAATTTAGTTTTTATAAGTTTTACCTGGTAAAAGATATATCAGTTTCTATGAGACTAATAAATTTATAGGCTTTTATAGAGATATGCTCATTTAATTATTTATAGAAACCTATTCACTTTACCAATATGAATTCAGAATCGGCATATATCGTAAAATAAATTGACTGAAAAATTATAAGCCTGTATAGATGTTTTACTACATGAATTACACAAGTGCATCCAAGAAAATATTAATCGGGTTCTATAATAAAAGAAATGACTATGAAAAGATTATAGTTCATACACATTTCCCGATAAAAAATTTAATAAGCTCTTATCATGGAAATACTGTATATGTTTATATCTTTTTTTGATTTCTAATAGTAGGTTTATAATTCGAGTCTATAAGGAATTCCGGGTGCAAAAACCTCATACCATACTATACAATAAATGCTTATAGTATTTTATAAGATAAACCTCACAAAAGAAAAAAACATTTTATAGTACTATATGATGATCAACAAAATAAATGGGCGGTTCGTTTACCGGATCGTATGAGCTGAGACATCCATAAATACAATTTTAATCAAATCGCTAATCGCGTTCAACCAGGCAATTCCGTATTTATTATTTATAACAAATAGGCATGTATCGGGTTTTCGAGTATTTGAGGTATTCGTGTGCATTGAATTAATAAGGTTCTATAAGGCTTTTCACTATATTGTCCACTAACAGCTATCGGTGTCTACCGTTAAATTCCATAATTTTAAACCAACCAATACAGTTCTTTTATAAGGTTCTACGAGGATCGACGCATGTATTAGGCATACGACCTATCGCGTCCCAAGTGAAAATAAATTATAAATTTTTTACAAAATTTTTATAAAATACATTTTATATAGTTTTTATAAAAGATTGGTCATATAAAAATTGTATAAAAAAACATTTTATAAAATTTTTATAAAAAATATATAGAAGGACTATTTAAAAACTAAATTAAACGTTTAAAATGAGCTGCACCATCCTGCAGTAACGGATAAAAACATTTAGATGACACGACCAAGAGGTTATGGACACCAAAAAAATTAGTATTTTAGCGCGACGAAGAATTACTGCTGCCACCGCCGATATTGATAAAAAAAATCCACAGTTCCTCCTTCGATTTGGCTGAAAGTTTTGCTTTTTTCACGCCGTTTTGCTTTTTTCAAAATTGTTGCATCCGGCGAACTCTTTAACATCGACTTGGACATCGTGAAGGTTAGACGAGATCTGACCAAATGTTTTGTTCTGTGGTTGTCAAGTCAATATTCAACTTTTTCATTAGCAACCAAAGAAAAAGTTGAATATTTACTTGACAACCACTGAACAAAACATTTGGTCAGACCCCGTCTAACATTCACGATGTCCAAGTCGATGTTAAAGAGTTCGCCGGATGCAACAATTTTGAAAAAAGCAAAAAGGCGTGAAAAAAGCAAAACTTTCAGCCAAATCGAAGGAGGAACTGTGGATTTTTTTTATCAATATCGGCGGTGGCAGCAGTAATTCTTCGTCGCGCTAAAATACTAATTTTTTTGGTGTCCATAACCTCTTGGTCGTGTCATCTAAATGTTTTTATCCGTTACTGCAGGATGTTGCAGCTCATTTAAAACGTTTAATTTAGTTTTTAAATAGTCCTTCTATATATTTTTTATAAAAATTTTATAAAATGTTTTTTTATTCAATTTTTATATGACCAATCTTTTATAAAAACTATATAAAATGTATTTTATAAAAATTTTGTAAAAAATTTATAATTTATTTTCACTTGGGGTACTAACGGCTGCGCCAGCAATAACAAATCTTAATCAAATCGCTAATCGCATTCTACCAGGCAATTCCATATTTATTATTTATAACAAATAGGCATGTATCGGGTTTTCGAGTATTTGACGTATTCGTAAGCATTGAATTAATAAGGTTCTATAAGGCTTTTCACTATATTGTCCACTAACAGCTATCGGTGTCTGCCGTTAAATTCCATAATTTTAAACCAACCAGTACAGTTCTTTTATAAGGTTTTACGAGGATCGACGCATGTATTGGGCATACGACCTATCCTTTACTACCGGCTGCGCCAGTAATAACAAATCTTAATCAAATTGCTAATCCCATTCTACCAGGCAAATCCGTATTTATTATTTATATCAAATAGGCATGTATCCGGTTTTCGAAAGTTCGACGTCTTTATAAGGTTTTACGAGGTTCGACGCATGTAAGGGACAGACGGCCTTTCGGGTTGTATCGGCTGCGCCAACAATAATACGAATTACATAAGTATACTTAATTTATTAATGCTGCAGCGATACTCGTGTGAAACTTTCTTGTATTCTTAGTTTTGTAACCTTTAGTTATAAATGTTTTTCATTGTTATTCTTCATGCATATAAAGATAGAATTTCTATGATATACTACTAATAAACATGAAAGAAATATTAAATTTACTTTATATAAACTTATCCAATATAATAATTCTTTTCTTTTCAGGCATCAAATCGAACTCAATTACATGTTAATTTTCAGTATATTTTCAAATACAAAGAATATTCTTCCTCCAAGGACAAAACAGATCTGGAAAATAAATAATTTTAATTCAATTTGAATGTGCTCTACATTATAAAACTAATTAATAGCAATAATTAATAGCTCTGAGTGTGTAATATTTTACATATACTCATATATATATATATAGACAAAATATTCACAAAAATTAACATGGTAATTCCCATTTAAATTTTTAAAAAAATTTCGTGTTTCTTTAAATTGTCATAACTTTTTACAGAATTGGAGGCCATAAAAATGCTACAGACCATTTGAAAGGTATTGCTCCAAGCTTTCTTTCAGACTTTTGGATGAAAAAATCAAAGGTGGCGCACTTGCACTTTTTTCAAGTTGAATATTGACATGTAGTTTATGTAACATTGACCTTGAGATTAGAAATTCTAACCCAGAAGAATAAATTCTAGATATAATTAGCAACGAATGTTACATATAATGTTCTATAGTAAAAGTTGATAGATTTTGAGTTATATAGCGGTAAACCCAGCTGGTGTTGAAAAAAATATGGAAAAATTCACTTTTTGAGGTTAGAATAACTTTTGAGCAAATAGATTCCAGTACCTAAAAATTTTTTTCTGTATTCTGAAAAACATTTGCAAAGTGTACCCAAAATTTGGTGCATTTTAAAATTTTGATCGGATCACTTCACGTGGAATACCCCATATATATAATACAGTTGCATGTAATCTTAATTTTGAATTATTTAGTTATAAATATTTTTTATTGTTAATCTTCATGCAAGTAAAGGTAAAAGTTTTCTATTATAAAGCTACTAATGAAAATCAAAGAATTATTAAATTTATTTCATATAAACTTATCCAATATAATAATTCTTATACGATTCACTGATTCAAGTAAACTCTGTAAAATAATTTAGAATGTGTAACGGCATTTATATGTATTCTTTCATTAGTATACTCTTGTATAAAAGTTTATTCTTCATTATTTTTTAAAAATAAAAAAAATATTAACAGAACTTTTAGAACAAATATTGCAATATTCAATATTCCTTTATATTTAACTACTTAGTAATGGTTATAGAAATAACTGTCAGACTCGAGTGACACTTGCAGGTATTCTTAATTTTGTGCCCTTTAATTATAAATATTTTTCAATGTTATTCTTCATGAAAGTAAAGATAGTGGTTTTCTTCAGAAAGAGCTAAGAAAAACTATTAAATTTTATAATCAATTTATAATATGCAGATTTTGGACTCTGTTAATAGTTAGTTAGAATTTATAACTTTTATTAGCTCTTCTTAGCTTTTGCTAGATTTTATTAGCTTTTAGGTTTTTTTCAAAAGTAAAAGAAATGTGCGAGTTTAAAAAAGCTAATAACTACTAATAACTTTTTTAAATTATTATATACAGTAAATAAGTATTTAGAATTTTTATGAATATTTACCAATAGCAATCTTTTATTAATAGCTTTTGTTTTTTTGCATACATCACTTAGAAACAGCTAAAAACAGTTAAATATAGGAAAATGCAACAGTTACTATTAGTGTCATTTTATCGTTTTTCACGATATTTTCGAAATACAAAAATCTAATAAAACCTAATAAAGCTTAGAAATATTTACGAAATTTTAAAAACAACTAAAAAAATCTTATAAACATCACCAAATTTTTTAAACTATTACTACAGTCCAAAATCCGCACTTTATATAGTGTTATGAAAATCTAATAGAAGCTAATAACTTTTATTAAGTATTTATAAACATTATTCGCATATGATTATTTCCGCTAGGGAAAGAAATATTAAATTTAATTTTCAATAAAGTAATCCAATTTTGTTAATCTTTTATATGATTCGATGATTCATGTTAACATTTAAAATAATTCAGTATTTGTTACGGAATTGGTATGTATTCTTTATTTAGCATTCTCTTGTAATAAAGTTTATACTTCATTATTTTTCTAATATGAAAACATATTAACCTATTTTTAGAAAAAATATTTGAATTGTCCAATATTTCTATGTGTTCTTAGTAACACCAATGCCACTTGAGAAATACAAATTTCGCGCCAAAAATGTAATCGACTATTCCGTGTTTATTGTAATACTAAACCGCTCATTTATGTGACAATACTGATTAAACCCTATAAACGAACCACATAGGTTGCTTGACAATATTAGAATATACCGGTAGATTCGGATAAATAATGCTCGACTTTATAGTGAAATGTCCTATTCAACCCGATAAATTGCAATCATGAAAAATCTTTAATTATTTGAAATCCAGATACATGCCTATTCGTTGTAAATTGAAATACAGCAATACCTCATAAAATACGATAAACGATTTAATAGCGGTTGCTTCTACGACAGGCGTAACCGATAAGATCCTGTAATCAAACCGCTAATTTATGTGACAATACTGATTAAACCCTATAAACGAACCACATAGGTTGCTTGACAATATTAGAATATACCGGTAGATTTGGATAAAAAATGCTCGACTTTATAGTGAAATGTCCTATTCAACCCGATAAATTGCAATCATGAAAAATCATTAATTATTTCAAATCCAGATACATGCCTATTCGTTGTAAATAGAAAATACAGCAATACCTCATATAAAATACGATAAACGATTCAATAGCGGTTGCTTCAACGACAGGCGCCCACGTGAAAAAAATTTATAAAGTTTCTATAAAAATTGTATAAAATGAATTGACGATAGAGAAAAAAGCCAACTTCAGTTTGACATCTAACCAACTTCAGTTTGATGTCTTATTCCCGTGAGCTTCGTGCAGCGCGAAACGTTTGCCGTCGTATTTTACTTAATCAAGCAGTTTACCACTAAATTCGTCGCGGAAGTCGTACTTTTACCTAGATATATGTGGTGCGTCAATTCTCAGCATGGAATATTATCGATTTTGAGAATTTAAAATTCAGTCTCGGTGAGGGGAGAGCCGGAATATTGAGACCTGAAGATTCAACTCCGTCTACACTTTTGATCAGATAAGCCCTCCTTTCTCTTGATTTTTAAAAACTTAGCGATTGAGTACATTAGATACTTTGTGTTTTTGTAATATTTTTGTTGCAGGTTAGACGATTTTAAAGGTACGATCAACAGCTTCTCCGTGCGTAGAAGCGTCGGTACGAGTCACCCATCGCCACCGCTGCCAGCTGATGAATTTTGCAGTCCTGTTTTTAAGGTTATATATGTTTATTCTCAAAACTTTAACATTTAAGTTTTGCAAAATTTTTCCCAATTTTCACAAACTTTTCCCAAGTTGCGCAATACGTTTCCCAAAGTTCACAAACTTTTCCCATCCTATAAAATACCGTAAAAAAATTATAAAACTTATCTCGAACGTTTTTAATTACTTTATTATTTATCTTTTTCTATTTTAAAATGTTTCAATTTATATTGAGCCTAAAGTGACCGCGTTTTTGTATGTAAATTCCTTTAAAATGTGCTTTAAAGTGTGGTATTTATTTAAAAATTTAATAAAAATATATTTTTTATGAAAGCCAATCTTTTTATAAAAATTTTATAAAGTTTTTATAAGACCAATTTTTTATACAAATTGTATACAATCCATTTTATACAATTTTTATAAAAACTTTATAAATTTTTTTTACGTGGGCGTAACCGATAAGATCCTGTAATTAAACCGCTGATTTATGAGACAATACTGATTAAACCCTATAAACGAACCACAAAGGTTGGTTGACAATATTAGAATATACCAGTAGATTCGGATAAATAATGCTCGACTTTATATAGTGAAATGTCCTTTTCAACCCGATAAATTTCAATAATGAAAAATCATTAATTATTTGTAATGCAGATACATGCCTATTCGTTGTAAATAGTAAATACAGCAATACCTCATAAAATGCGATAAGCGATTCAATAGCGGTTACTTTTTGACTGGCAAAGCCAGTTACGATGCGTTAGGCAAGTTGCCCATTTTATGCGTCGATCGTCATAAATCCCTATAAAGGTACCAGGTAAGTTGTTATATAATATTGAAATATGCTGGTAAGGTCATATAGCCGTTACTTGGCGTTATTGTGAAACGCCCTATTTAACCTTATATTTTTGTATGCTCTATAAGACAATAACTGTTAAAATCCCGATAGAAATCCACTTGTTAAGAATATATCATTTTGCATTACCTGAAATAGAACTATAGATAATTCATTCATGTTCGGGTTTTTCATTATAAAATACTATAAGCTTTAGAGTGAAAAAGCATTGATATATAAGTACGTGAAAGGTGGCAAATCCTTATAATGCCCGGTAAATATAAATACAAAATATTTAAACATAAATGTGTACCCGATATACTCCGATAAACGATTTTATGCTCTGTTATGTTACACGTTTATTCCTATAAAATCTTATAAACAAATTTATTTTTATCGCATTTTATGAGGTGTTCATTATGAAGCCTATAGTTATAAGCTTATTCTTTCCGATTCGTATTAAATAATGTATATCATTCTATCGCAAACTCCGGGTGCAAAAGCCACATAAAGTACGATAAAAAATTTTTTTTATAGTTTTATATGAGGTTTTTTCAACAGGGAGAAAGTACTGGAATCAATATAGAGTCGACAAGTATCTGTTGATAAATGATACATTTTTTCAAAAAGGTATATACTACACACAATTTATTTTATAATTTTTAGCCCTGCTATGTGTTACAGCAATAAATACACAATAGAATTTATAATAATATTCATTTGTGCGAAATTCTTGATAATATAAATATTCCTATGAGAAATGAAAGTGCAAACCAATGCGTGGTGCGAGTATTACTTTATTTAAAAACAATAAAAAACATAAATTTCTGTTTTATTACATTTGAAGAAATTAATTTCGCACAAATGAATATTATTATAAATACTATTGTTTATTTATTGCTGTAAGACATAGTAGGGCTAGAAATTATAAAATAAATTATATGTATTATATACCTTTCTGAAAAAATGTGTCATCTGTCAGCAGATACTTGTCGACTCTTAGATGAGTTTTGTTCGAAAAAAAAACAAATATAGTAAACAGGACATATATACTTTTATGAAATTAATGTGTTATTTTTCTACAGAAATACTTGTCAATTCCATTTTGATATTACATACTTACCAAAGAATCGAACTCATATATATTGGCTTTATAGAAAAAAAATAGTTTTAGCAGCTATTATAAGAATGGAGAACGTTACAGATCCACTTAAATATAACATTGTGTTTCATTTTAAATTATTTCGAACAATGTGACTATCAAACATTTATCTTACTCAGCGTTAAAATAAAAGTAATTCTATACATATCAAATTTACACAATTTCTAAATAACCTATACATTTGCCAAAGAACTGACACATTGGTTTTATTGAAATGTTAAAGGAGGTATTCAGTAAGTATAGTCATATATTCTGTAAATCGCAAATAGTATACGTCACTTTCTTAATAGTGCAAATACAGGCACTTTTTTCATAAGAAAACATACTCTTTTGCAAAGTGGATGTTCGCTTTTATCAAACATCTGCTTTTTGAGAAAGTGTATGTATTTCCATTGAAAAAAGTAATAATTCTCTTTTTAAAAGTAGGTATAAACTTTTTTTGCAAGTTAAAAATCTCTTTTTTGAAGTGACCGGATTTATGCTATAGCAAAGTGATTATTCACTATTTGCAATTTAGAGAGTACGCTATTTATTTATATTGAATTATATAAACCGTATATATTATATTTTTCTAATGTATAAATAAACATATATCTATCTATCTATCTATTTATCTATCTATCTATCTATCTCACTCTAAGGTAAAAGTACCTATTGCGGAACGTGCCGTATTGTGGAACATAGAGTTAAATTATTATATTTTAACAAAACTTTCAGTCTTTATAAGTGAAAAAAATAAATCAAATTTCAAATAAGTTAAGAAATGTAGATTTATAAATTTAAGTACGTAAAAAATATTTAAACAAGTAAAAAAAATTATAAAAGGGTTAAAAGTTAACTAATTTGAAAGGTTATGGTGACAAGTAATGCTGATTTCCAAAGTCTTGTTTTAAGCTGTTTAAACATATTTCATTCTACTTTATAAACATATATTACATATATAAGCTATACTTTTATATGATGTACACTAAAATTCACATTTCTATCTAATTGATTCATAAATTATACTGTTTCAAAATATATACATCATTTTCTCATGTCCATAAGTATTGGAACAGCAAGAAAAAATGTTTCATAATTGGTACATAATTCTATATTTTGTCCGTTTTGTGAAACAATTTTAACATTAAGATATTTTATATTTATTTACGCTTTTTGATACGTCTTTTTGATAGTTTTTTATTAACTAATAACTATTTTAATATTTTACATCATCTTTGAAGAGTCAACTATGCGTTGAAAATAAATTATTAAAAAAACAAGTTTCTAACCTACAAAATTATTTTAAATGTTCCAAATTACGTACAAATTCACATTATCAGTTTTGAATTATATGAATTTAGCCCAGACGGAACATGACCCACCAATCAGCGACGATCGTGGTCCACGAATCAGAGCCTTTGATACGAAGTGGAAGAAAGAAATAAGTAGTAAATCGATAAGGTAGAATATAATTCATATCATTATCGATACTACTTATAAATGTTAAAGTTTATTATAGATGTCGTTACAAATATTAAAAATTACTTAAAAAATGTGGTTAGGCGGTAAGAGAATGCTATGCTATAATTTGCTTAAAGATGTTATTACTTCTTAATATTAATTAAGTGTAGTTAATATAACTACATATTATTTACAATGTTCTAGTTTGTTAACTAACAGTTTGCAATATTTATAATTCTTTTTCTTATTCAAAAATCTGAAAAAGTATTCGGACTGAGCTGATATTTTAACCAACAAAATCAGAGGTATAATAATAAATAATAATTAGACCATTAAGAAGAATCTAGGTATTTACATCTTCTCAATTTTTATTTATTAAGTCACGTCTTCCTAATATCTCATCATGTCATCGAAACTCTACAATCATAACTCTTCTAAGTACGTGTGTACGTGTAATTTGTTAAGCTTTAAATTGGCCTCGACTGATTCGAGAGGTAAACATCTTTTGGGGGTGTCATGTATTGAATACTCTAACAAAGGGAGTGCTTGATATCCGGGAAACGAAAATTTACCAAATTCTAGGATATGCTTTCTACTATAAAATTATGAAGAAAACCGGAATTTCATTTGTTAGTGCCCTTTTTCACGAAAATTATAAGCAAATAGCGTATAATTATAATAATTAATCCCAAAAAAACGATTGACTTTGCTCGTTTATAACACAAATACAAATAAAGATATACATTCAAACCTAAGTACCGAAGAAAGCCTAGATCAAGTAAAATGGATTTCAAAAAAACCTAAATATCTTAATTTGGTGAAAAGTTATACAAGAAATATATGATTTAAAAATATGAAAGAAATAAAAATTTAATGATATTTTGACCTAAGAAATTCATAAAATTTTGTTATTAAACTAGCCATATTACCTCGGTCGCTAACGATCCCTCGGTTGAATTCCGCTTTTGAGGGTAAATGTTGATTATAAAGTGTAATACTTAAATCAGTTAATTATAACTATATTTTAAATGTTTTAAATATAATTATTTTACCTAATTTTTTAACTAATTTTTTATAACTTTTGTCATGTGTTATAATCTGTTAATTAAAATTTATTATTGTATTATTAAAACAAAAAAAATTATAAAATATATACAACTTATATTACCTTTACTCATCATGATATTTAACTATAAAATTTTATACTTGAATGTTGGTTAATTTTATTTTCTCTTTGTATTTACAGGCGTGAGACTGTCATATTATGAATGTAATATTATCTACAAGTTAAAAAAAAAATACAAATAAAATAGAGATTAAAATATGCTAAAACAGTTGCAAAATTTTAAAGACACTTTTGAATAATATATGTTGCAAAATTATTATATGTATAAATTATTTAATTATTTAAATGCCTCGATATAATTATGTTCAAAATATGGCTGCATTAAAAATAAAATAGTACCACATATTGCAGACAATTTATTATTTGTAAAAATGGTGTTTTCTGCTAATAATTTTGTTAATAAATGTCGCTAATGGCAGACAAATGATATTATTAATGTTTACAGTTATAAAAGTTATTAGTATTAAAATTGTAGTATAAACAGTTTTAATGTGATGTAAAAAATTTAGTAAATTGAATTAAAATTAATATTGTCTGAATTATGACGCTTGATTCAGACAATTAATTATTTTAAAAATTCATTTTCCTTAAATAATTCATATTAAAAATGTCGCTTTATGCAGACAATTTATTATTTCAAACATTTAGTTTAAATAAGGTATTTATATAAAAAATATCGCTCAAAATGCAGAGAATTTGTTATTTAAAAAATGTATTTTTCGTAAGCAATTTAGATAGAAAATGTCGCTTAATGCAGATAATTTATTATTTGAAAAAATAATTTTTTTATGAGTAAATTATATAACAAATGTCGCTTGATACTAACAATTTAAAAAAAATTTTATTTATGAGTAAATCATATAAATAATGTTGCCTTATGCAGACAGTTTGATACTTTATACATTTGTTTATTTTAATCAACTTTTTTTCGTAACAACATTTTCATTTGAAATAATGACATTATTAATATTCAATTAATACTAAATTAAAAAATTAAAATCAATTATATTTTTATTTTTTTTATTTTTGAGTTTTTTAATATCAAAAATGTAATTTTTATTTAAAAATTATTAATTATTTTCAAACACTTCAGAAAAACCTACATTAGTCGTATATATTATTGCAGTATCATTTAAATCGTTTTCATTTACATTCTCCTTCTGTATTTGTAACTGTCATTGATGATTTTAAAAATTTTATTTTCAAATTTTTTTCATCTTTAACCCTCGATAATGCTACATATAATTGACTATGACTAAATACAGGTTTTGGTAAATATAAACCTACTTTTTCAAATGATTGACCTTGTGATTTGTTTATTCATAGCAAAACTTGGTCTAATAGGAAATTGTCGTCTTACCATATTAAAGGGAATTTTATCCTTTGATGGACTTAAATCTATTCTTGGAATCATTACGGATTGGCCTGAATTTTGTCCTGTTATAATTTAACCATATATAGTATATTGTTTTAATTCGGTAATAAAGAGTCTGGTGCCATTACATAAACCTCCATTTAAATTCATATTTCTAAGTAACATAATGATCATTTTTTTCTTTAACACTCATTTATGGGGTGGTAAATCATTTGGCATTAAAGAATTTAAAAATTCAATCGTAATTGATTCGTCTAATTTATTATTTTCATCATTATTAAAACTATCGATGATCAAATATACTTTACTGTCACCTTTAATTCTTTCAACAATTTCATCATTAATAGCTAAAACGTCATTATTTCTTGGAGAAAGTATAACTTTGTATTTAAGAGTAGATAAATCGTTGATGTTTATTTTATGTCCAAATATATCATCAATCGAATTATTAAAAGTAATAAATTCATTAGGAATTTTTGTTACTTTATTATCAATTTGAAATTTTGTATCGTTTTTATTTTCTCCAATATCTAATATAACCACGTTTTAAACATATTATTTTGATTGATTAATCGTAAATTATTATTTAAAGTTAGCTTTTGGAATAAACGCCATAACGAACTACTTTTAACGCATGATTCTAGTATTTGATTTCTGTTTCCATAACGAACGATAGGTAGTGTTTGTCGAAAATCACCAGATGTTACTAATATTTTACCACCGAATGGTTTATTATTGCGACATAAATCTTTGAAAAAAATATCTATAGTATCAAATGCATATTTTGAAGTCATTGATATTTCGTCCCAAATAATTAACTCAATATTTTTTAATATTTTACCTAATTTTGAATTGGAAGAAATATTACATGTTGATTGTTCATTTAAATTGAATGGTAATTTAAATGTCGAATGTATAGTTTTACCACCTATTAATAAATTTGCCGCAATATCTGTCCAAGCAACAGCTAACTCTAGTATTTTATTCAATTTCACAAATTTTATTATAGTATTTAATAAATAACTTTTTCCACTACCACCAGTACCATCAATGAAATATAAATTGTTTTTACTTTTATCGTTGCGGGCGTTTATTACTATATCAAATATTAGTTTTTGTTCAGTTGTTAAAGATTTTAGTAATATTTTTATTTCTTCAATTTCATTATTGATATCATCAATAACATTCGAATCTAAGTAAATTTCATTATCAATTTTTGGTAGTTTAAATAGTTCCAATGTTAAATGGTGCATTGACAAAATGTTGTCTATAATTTTTACAGCTTTTTGTTCTCCTAAACTACCAGGTAATATTGGGTCAAAAAAATGTTCTTTATATTTGTTATAAAGTTGCAATCCATCACAGTTGCAATCAAAAGATAGAATGAAAGCGAAAAGTTTACATAGTGCGTGTGGATATTGAAAGCAACAATTTTCTTGTAAACATTTATCCCATTCATTATCAATAATGATTAAATTTCTCTTCATGGATGCTTCATAAAATGTATCATAAACAGTGCCATTAAGTGATCGTAAATCTTCAAATGATTCGGCACCACGTACATGTAGTAACAATAATCTAAGGAAAAATCGTTCTCTATCTTTAGGATTTACATGAAATATTCTTACTAATATAGGTTTATTGAATTTTTTTCGTTGCTTCCACACTTTCTTCATTTTATTGTAAACATAATATTGGGGGATTTCAGAATACAAAAATTGCTTTGCTTTTGCATAATTTTTGTTAATTAATTTATGTTCAGATCCTTCTTGAAAATAAACATATTGTTGATCTTTAAGATGTACAGCCAATCTATATTTTGCATGAGACTGTGAGTGCAATTTGAATTCCTTCAAACGATAAATAGCCTCAGGCGGACAAATGTACCTCGTAGAAATATATTCTGAGATTTCATCATAATTTGTTATATTTTGTTTTTGCACTTTTTCAACTTCTACATTGTTAGTTTCCATAGTTGGCGGAATCCTGTTCTCAGATTTCCTGAGTTGGGAGAGGGTGAGTGACTCGGCCCCCAATTCCGAGAGTTCGATTTTTACCTCCTGCGACAGTGGAGGAAGAGGATTGCCACTAGTGCGTCTCGAAGTTGTGTTGTTTCGCTGAGCCTGTGTTGGCGATCAACTGTCCAACATGCTATATGTTTGATATACTATACGCTTGGTTATCGAACACATGCCGTTGGCGACTATACAATTCATCAGAGCAACCGCGGTTATGGAAGACCTTACCCCAGACCGCAACCGCCGAGTTGTCTCACAGAGGTGTGTTATCGAATGACGGGAAGCCTTTCAGGCTTTTAAAAGTATTTCTCCCGACGTTTCCTTACGTAGGTTCGATGCACCATAAACTCGCACGAGAAGGCATTAAGAGCGTCAAGCTCCGAGCCTGATCATGCCGATTACACTATTGTCGAAAGTGAGTGTAGTCGAAAACCCATTTGGCCGGACTCTTTTACATTGTTCCGGCTCGGTGTATACCGGGGTGGGAACAGCCTAAAAATGCCTTGGAAAATCATTGTGGAGTTCAACGTACCTTAAGGACTCAACTCAGTCTCTGGCAAGCCAAAGCAGGAGATCAACTGAGGGGAAATTCCTTAGGAATACGTTCCACACGCCTCGAAAGGGCGAAACCAGCATTGTGCAAAAAGTTGTTTCTTGAAAATGGTCCAGGTAACTCGGGTTTACTCGGGTAGATAATAAATTTCCGCCTATCGCCTAGCAAGTGATGGGTCCACCACTGTGGGTAAAGGGCCTCGGCCGGAGTCATAGCAGCTCCCAAAAGCAAGGAACCTCCGAAGCACAATGTAGGGTTGAACAACGTACTTCCTAAAGTATCTTTAAAGCCGAGAATTAGTAGGTTCGCCGAAGTATCTCGTCGAATTGATCCTTTCGATTTTCAGTTGTGAGTTAGTATACTCGTCGAGAGAACGTCTCGAAGCATTGTCCTCTCCGAACAGGACTTATACCTTCGGGTATACAAAGTACCTATTATACCCGGCCGGATGGCTGGGTTTTTCTATTTGTAGAAATTTTTGAAAGTGGCGGAGATAATGATGTCGGGAAGACGAATCCAGAGACGAGTAGAAGTCCCGCATACTGACCCAGTTTAGCTATGTACAAGTAAAGAGTCCTAAAGACACTTGAAGCGTATCAAGGCTTTACCAGGCCGGATGCTTAGTAAGTCTTTTTTGAACGGCAGACTGAAACGAATCCGGAAATTCGAATAGCATGGATAGACTAATGAAGGGAGCTCCAATGATACGAGGAACCCAACGACGGTCTTGATGTGCGATCCAATTAGCCTATGCAGTATGCCTTGGCTCCCCACAACTGACCACGTACCATTACCGATCATGACGTTAAAGGCAGGCAACCATACCTAGCCTTAATCTTGTAAATAATAAAACTGTCCTCGGACAGATAGACCTAAGAGCACGAAATCTTGTATATACACAGAGCCGGGGCACGGCTAATCAAGCAAGTGCCCCGGGAGCGCAAACAGATCGGCCAGATGCCATGTACATATCTAGAGCCGGCGTACAACTAATCAAGTTGCTACCCGGATGCGTAGAGAGATTGGCCATATGCCTTGTGAATATACAAATTAATAAAAATCAAATCTAACTAATCCAACTAATCTGTATGAATTCATATGATTCGAAAGTGCACAATTTGAGGCGTGGAGCTCATATCAATCAATCAAAGGCAAAATAGCCAGAGACCACGCCAATGATATAAACAGCACATACAAGATTAAGATTACAAATTAAATTAATCACATAGATCGCATGGGCATAAGCATGCGTGTAAATATTGTAAATATTGTACATATTGTAAATAGTAGGAAACGGAAAAGTTAGATATTAAGAAGTCTTGTCACCTTGTTGTCGTTGTCGTCGTATATCTCTCTCGTAGGCTCTCTCTAAGCTCCGCATATTTTCACTCGAAACCTCTTTCGTCTGTTTTGCGATTATCTTATACTTTTTATATATATTTACATATACATACTCGTTGCTCTAGGTTGAAACTGCCAAAAGCACTTATTAAACAAGAAAATGCCCCCTTCCACCAAGGTGAAGAAGGCGAGGGCCATGAGACAAATGAGACGAGGCATAGCCGAAGGTTCACGTATCGAACGCGCGAACGCGAAACCGGCCGGCAAGCCCTCTCACGGTACCAAAGGAGTATTCCAAACTGACAGAAGCGCCCAAGAGCCACCAAACTCGAAGGCGGGACTGAAGGTGAGAATACTCCAACTGAACATGGGTAGATCGAGGGCCGTCACAGACGAAACTCGAATTCGAATGGCCAAAACAGGGATTGACCTCGCTCTAGTCCAGGAACCCTATGCGCCGAAAGGCACATGAACAGGGTTAGGACTTAGCTTTGGTACAATTACAGGTGCCAGGCCCGACCATACAACAGCGGCAGCTGTGATCCACAGCTCTGGCACCTTAACGTACACAAGGGTCTCCCAGTTTTGTTCTACCCATTGCGTCTGCTCCATGGTGAGCGGCGCATTTGGACATTTTTACGTGGTCAGCTTATACTGCCAATTCAGGGACTCGATAGAGAGACACCTAGTGCAGTTACGACACATTCTATCCTCGATGAAGGATCAAAAGATCCTAATAGCGATGGATGCGAATGCTAAGTCGTCCTGGTGGGGCTCGCCAGTTAATGATGGCAGGGGTCGAGTTCTCGAGGACTTTGTTCTTGAGCATGACCTGACTGTGATGAATCGGGAGGGGCAGCCGGCCACCTGTCTAAGCTCGAGAGGTAAAACCATCATCGACGTAACGCTGGCGACCAAGAGCCTCAAACCTTTCGTTACGGGATGGTCAGTCGAAGATTGGTCTACGAGCGATCATAGGCCAATCCATATCGTTGTTGACTTCGAAAGGCAACCCGCACGTCTGCAAAGGGTACTAGAACCACGGTTCAATACCCGAAAGGCAGACTGGGAAGCCTTTCAAGAAGCCCTCAAGGCCGAAAAGTCGCGCCTCTCGGATATACCGATCAACTCTGAAGACGACGTCGACAAATACGTCGATGCGTTAGAAGAGACGATCATCAAGGCATGTAAGAAGGCAATCCTCATGAAGAGGAGATTTTCGAAATCGTCCCCATGGTGGAATCCAAAGCTGACACATCTCAGAGGTAAAGTCAAGCGTCTAGAACGCAGATGGCTAACCCAGAGCACAGGAAGCGGGACGACTGAGGCCATGAAACAACGACGGCTCAAGAACACACTCTCCCTCATGCGGAGAGCTAAGACCGAATACAAGTCCGAGATTACGAGGTCCAAGAAAGAGAGCTGGAAACAGTTCGTCAGCCGGGAAAGCGAGAAAGACGTATGGAGTCTTCCATACAGGCTCGCTTCAGGCAAAGTACGAACGATGAAGGCTCTCAACACTGTAACAGGAGCTAAAGGATCCACAACAACTTGGAAAGAGACCTGTGACGCTCTACTAGACACTCTAGTGCCAGACGATGACGTATCGAAGGAGACAGACTATCATGCTGAAAAACGCAGAGCCTGTCTCGGAGGGCTAGACTCCCAGGAGACACCTCCCTTCACCCGGCTTGAAATATTTCAAGCAATCTTTGACAACAAGAACGGGAAGAGTCCAGGCACGGACAGAGTGGAAGTAGAAGTGCTCAAGAAGTCATTACCATTGCTAGACGAAATCGACAAATTGTTCAATGCCTGTTTGAGGTATGGTGTCTTCCCTAAGAGATGGAAGGAAGGAATGTTAATCACTCTTTTGAAATCGCCTGACAGAGATGAGCAGGAAATGAAGTCTTACAGACCGATTTGCCTGCTCAGCGTCATGGGTAAAACCCTTGAACGCCTCATAATAAAAAGGCTTAAAGAACAGCAACAGGACGAGCCAGGGCCTACAGGTATCCAGACATCCGGAGATCAATTCGGATTCAAATCCGGATTGTCGACGGAGGATGCCATCATGAGGCTCAGGCAATTAGTCCAAAGTAGCGATAGTTCTTATGTGATGGCGTTCCCTCTAGACATCTCAGGGGCATTCGACAACTTGTGGTGGCCGAGTCTCCTCAGTGAGCTCAAGAGTCGAAAGTGCCCAGCAAGTCTGTTTAATTTGCTCTCGAGTTACCTTCAGGACAGAGAAGTCTGCGTCAGAGCGGACTTCGAAGAGGCCAGAAAGAAGGTGAGCAAAGGATGCCCGCAGGGATCGATTTTCGGCCCAATCGGCTGGAATCTCGACTATGACACCTTACTCAGAGAGCTGCACAGCAACGGGTTTAACGCAATAGCGTACGCCGACGACATAATCACCTTGGTCGAAGGAGAAACCCGTACGCAGCTCCGAGAACATGGACAGAGAATGATGGATATTGTCGAAACCTGGTGCGAACAACACAAACTGGACATATCGATCCCGAAATCGGGTATGATATTATTGAAAGGACGACTCGATGCTCGTAAACCCCCAAAGGTTCAACTGAAGGGGCAAACGATCAAAATGCTAAAAGATATGAAGTACCTTGGTGTAACCGTTCAGGAAAGGTTCGGAGTGACGAAGCACATCCAAATCATCGAATCAAAGTGGTACGACCTTCTTGGTCGCTTATCACAGATCTCTGGCGCGAATTGGGGGATGAAAAATAGATCCCTCAGCCTGGTGTACAAGTGCCTATTTACCCCCATAGTTGCGTATGCAGCTGCTGGGTGGTGGAGCGGTGTTGATACTGCCGGAAAGAAGAAGCTTGCATCTTTGCAAAGACGGACTCTAATCTGGCTTTCGAAAGCGTATAACACCGTATCCCATGAGGCACTTCAGGTGATCTCTGCTGCCCTGCCCATCGACCTAGTGTTGAAGGAAAGAGTAGCTCATTACCATATCAGGCGGAGCAGATCCGTCCTCGTGAACGACGTGCGTATCGAAGTGGACCCCGACAGTAGAACATTCGAAAGTGACATCTCTGAAGCCAAAAGAAAAGTTCATAATGAACTTTTGAACGAGTGGCAGAAGAGATGGGACTCTACGGACAAGGGGTCTACCACGCGCAAGTTCATCCGCTCTGTACATGACAGGACTAGAAAGAGTTGGTTACGGCCGAACCACTACACATCACAGTTCCTCACGGGACACGGGTCTTTTAAGTCTTATCTGCATCGTTTCGGGAGAAGCGAAGATCCGAGATGTAACTGTGGGCTCGAGCAAACTTCTGACCATATACTCTTTGACTGTCCCCGTGTAGCCAAGAGCAGACAACCACTCATCGATGCGGTTCACAAGTATGGCCACACGTGGCCATGTGATCCTTCGGTGTTGGTAGACCGCATAGAGATCTATCGGGCGGTTACTAAATTCGCCCGAAAATTCGTTCTCCCCTCAGATCGGAACTCCGAGGACGGTGACAGCGATGTTTGCGACGTTACTCACCAACACCAAGTTTTGAATGAAAGGGAAAGGGTCGAATGTTTCTAGAAAGAGGCCACTCCCTGGCAATCCAGTGTAAAGCCGTGTACTGTGAAGCTGGTTACGACTCGATGCTCGTAAACCCCCAAAGGTTCAACTGAAGGGGCAAACGATCAAAATGCTAAAGATATGAAGTACCTTGGTGTAACCGTTCAGGAAAGGTTCGGAGTGACGAAGCACATCCAAATCATCGAATCAAAGTGGTACGACCTTCTTGGTCGCTTATCACAGATCTCTGGCGCGAATTGGGGGATGAAAAATAGATCCCTCAGCCTGGTGTACAAGTGCCTATTTACCCCCATAGTTGCGTATGCAGCTGCTGGGTGGTGGAGCGGTGTTGATACTGCCGGAAAGAAGAAGCTTGCATCTTTGCAAAGACGGACTCTAATCTGGCTTTCGAAAGCGTATAACACCGTATCCCATGAGGCACTTCAGGTGATCTCTGCTGCCCTGCCCATCGACCTAGTGTTGAAGGAAAGAGTAGCTCATTACCATATCAGGCGGAGCAGATCCGTCCTCGTGAACGACGTGCGTATCGAAGTGGACCCCGACAGTAGAACATTCGAAAGTGACATCTCTGAAGCCAAAAGAAAAGTTCATAATGAACTTTTGAACGAGTGGCAGAAGAGATGGGACTCTACGGACAAGGGGTCTACCACGCGCAAGTTCATCCGCTCTGTACATGACAGGACTAGAAAGAGTTGGTTACGGCCGAACCACTACACATCACAGTTCCTCACGGGACACGGGTCTTTTAAGTCTTATCTGCATCGTTTCGGGAGAAGCGAAGATCCGAGATGTAACTGTGGGCTCGAGCAAACTTCTGACCATATACTCTTTGACTGTCCCCGTGTAGCCAAGAGCAGACAACCACTCATCGATGCGGTTCACAAGTATGGCCACACGTGGCCATGTGATCCTTCGGTGTTGGTAGACCGCATAGAGATCTATCGGGCGGTTACTAAATTCGCCCGAAAATTCGTTCTCCCCTCAGATCGGAACTCCGAGGACGGTGACAGCGATGTTTGCGACGTTACTCCACCAACACCAAGTTTGAATGAAAGGGAAAGGTCGAATGTTTCTAGAAAGAGGCCACTTCCCTGGCAATCCAGTGTAAAGCCGTGTACTGTGAAGCTGGTTAGACTGTCTCATCAGGATCTCCAGTCCGTACATCGAGCTTGAAAGGCATCCCCAAAGCCGGGATCGCCTGTTTGAACCCGATTAAGGGAATCGTCAGAACCCTCGACTTCGAACGACCTCGTGTGAACGACGAGAACAGAGGGTTCAGACACATCACAGAATGCAGAGGAATTTCTCCTACAAATTGCATTCTTATCGAACGTTAGGCCACCTACCGCAAAACCTCCCCGGGGATACGGGGAGTAATAGGGAGGCATGTTTCGGCATGTCGAAAGTTGGACCAGGATGACTTTACTCTGGTACGCGGGGACTAGGTACGAGCCCCACGTTGACGTACCTCTGTGTCGAAAGTGAAACGTTGGCGTGTCCCAGGTGGGTTGGACTCTGCGTGGTATGTGGTTGCAAGCAGGCTTGACTGGTAAAGCATGGTTGACCCGGATGCCGCTTATGTTCGAAAGCGGAAGACGGCCGGGAGCTAAACACCGCCGCATCCCTACCGAGGATTACGGCTTAAGGCAAACCGTCGTAAGGCGGCGTGCTATCATAAAGAGCTTCGGTACACTTCCTAAGTGGCCTCTCATCGGGGTTAATCGATGCCATGGTGGTTCTCATGAGAGTTTCACTTTTCGAACGCATCGGGGAAGCTTTAGGCACCAACGCCGACAAGGAAAACCGACTAACTGTGAAGCTTGATGACGAGGACTCCGGGGCAGGAAATACTGCGGATTGATGCGGTGACACTGCCCTAAGGAAAGACTCTAATACAGTCATAGAATACATGTTAGTTTCCATAACTTGGCGGAAACCCGCTCTCAGATTTCCTGAGTTGGGTGAGGGTGAGTGACTCGGCCCCCGATTCCGAGAGTCCGATATAGACCTCCTACGATAGTGGAGGAAAAGGATTGCCACTAGTGCGCCTCGAAGTCGTGTTGTTTCGCCGAGCCTGTGTTGGCGATCAACTGCCCAACATGCTATATGATTGATACACTAACACGCTTAGTTATTGAACACATGCCGTTGGCAACTATACAACTCATCAGAGCAACCGTGGTCATGGAAGACCTTACCCCAGACCGCAACCGCCGAGATGTCTCACACAGGTTTGTTATCGAATGATGGGAAGCCTTCCATGCTTTTAAAAGTATTTCTCCCGACGTTTCCTTACGTAGGTTCGATGCACCATAAACTCGCACGAGAAGGCATTAAGAGCGTCAAGCTCCGAAAGGGGCGAAACCAACATTGTGCAGAAAGTTGTTTCGTGAAAATGGTCCAGGTAACTCGGGTTTGCTCGGGTAGATAACAAATTTCCGCCTATCGCCTAGCAAGTGATGGGTCGACCACTGTGGGTAAAGGGCCTCGGCCGGAGTCATAGCAGCTCCCAAAAGCAAGGAACCTCCGAAGCACAATGTAGGGTTGAACAACCAAATACAGGTCGATTTCTTTAAGCAAGGGTTAGTAGGTTCGCCGAAGGCTCTCGAGAAGAAGTTAGCCTTTCAATCACTCAGTAAGAGTTGGGCTCCCTTATGGCAGCCTCCAGACTCTCCAAGCTAAGAACTCAGGTCATCGGACATGAGCTCATCACCCGCCCGTAAGGGTGGGTTTTTCCATTTCTGGAGATGTTTCAAAAGTAGCATAAAAGGATAGTGAGGAGACAGACCAAGAAGTAAGGGTAACTCAAACTGAACCAGTTTAGCACTTGGAAATTTCGAAAGCATAGAAGTCGATGGGTACTACGTGGACCCTGTGGAGATTCTCGAACGCCAACTATGGAGAATCTCTATTCCATTCCAGTGCGATCTAAAGCCTGAGCAGTTTGCCAAGGCGAGTCTTACCAATAGAGTACCACATAGAGAAACATCCGATTATGACACTTAAAGGTAGGCAACCATACCTAGCCTGAATCTTGTACATAAAAGAACTGCCAAATGCAGATAAACTCGAGATGCAATTGATCCTGTAAATAACAGAGATCCGGGGAGCGGCAATCAGCCATGACCCGGTTGCGATAGCGAGATTGGCCTAATGCCTTGTACATATAAAGATTTCTATGGAGAGCATTCTATGATAAAACGATGGAATATGAATCAAGATGATTATCCATCAGTGCACTATTTGAACCCTTTGGATAATCCAATCAAACTCAAAACTAATATCCATTGGGTAATGAAAAGAAATGCACGAAACAAGATTCTAGATTCCGTCTCAAAGAGATGAGTAGGTGTAAGTGTAGATAGTAGACGTAAGATAATATATAAGGCTTATAAATATTGTACATAGTACGGAACGATAAGTTTAGTGTTAAGAAGAATCTCTCCGCCGTACGGACCCGGCACTCGCGTATTTTCACGCTATTTTCGATATCTTGTGGGAGCATCAAGAAATCTTTAAACGTTTTTTAATTTAGGAGACAATTGCACTTAAGAGGATCGCTAATAAGTGCTTACCATCAGAGATGCCCTCTTCCAATAAGGAACGGCAGAGTCTTCGAAAGCGAAAGGGTGGATCGACGAAAGGGCCCTCCAAGGCGGCACGCTTGGACACAAACCCTGTCGATCGTAAAAGTTTAGCTAGGAGTCGGACTCGTACGGACGGGCCTCAAATAGAGTCAAGCTCTAACAGAGGCCTGAAAGTTAAGATCCTCCAGCTAAACATGGCTCGTGCGAGAAACGTCACAGACGAAACTCGCGAACACATGGTCAGAGCAGGAGTAGATTTAGCTGTAGTTCAAGAACCATACTCCTTTAAAGGATGTATCTCGGGGATTGGACTAAGCATTGGTACGATAGTAGGGACCAAACCGGGGAAAAACCCTCGGCTGCTATTTTATATAGCTCTGGTACCCTCACGTACACACGAATCTCCCAGCTGTGTACCAGCCACTGCGTATGCTCAATAAGGAGCGGTCTCTATACTGCCATTTCAGAGATCCCATAGGGATATATCTGACGCAGATTAGACGCATTCTATCCGAGCTTAAAGACCAAAAGGTTCTTATAGCAATGGACGCGAATGCTAAGTCTACTTGGTGGGACTCGCCAACGAGAGATGGCAGAGGACAACTACTTGTGGACTTTATTCTCGAACATGACCTCACGGTTGTGAACCGGCAAGGGCAGCAGGCCACGTGTGTAAGCGTATGAGGGGAAACCTTCATAGACGTAACACTCGTGACCAGGAGCCTAAGCCACCTCATAGCCGATTGGAAGGTCGAGGACTGGAGCACGAGTGATCATAGACCTATTTCCATAACATTGGACTTTGAAAGACAACCGACTCGGCAAGTAAAGATAATGAAACCACGTTTCAATATCGATGAATCAATCATTAATGCTTGTAAGAAGGCGATCCCCATGAAGAGGCGGTTTTCCAAATCCGCCCCATGGTGGAATCCACGGCTGACGCACCACAAATGTAGAACCAAAAGACTCGAACGCAAATGGCTCTACCAGAGGAAGAGAAACGGGACGTCTGAGACCAGATCGCAAAGGCTCCAGATCAATACGCTCAGCCTCGCAAGAAAAGCTAAAAGAGAATACAAGTCTGAAACAAGTAAGTCCAGAAAGAGGAGCTGGAGGAGCTATATCACGCTCGAAGGCAACAAAGACGTATGGAGCCTTCCGTACCGAGTTGTATCGGGCAAAATGAGCACCACCAAAGCCCTCATTACTGTGACAGGAATAAACGGATCGACAACTAGCTGGAAGGAAACGTGCGAATCTCTGCTTCAGTAGTTAGTACCAGACGATGACAAATAAGGAGAGACAGATGCTCACCAGGAGATCCGACAGGCTTGCCTGGAAGAATATATCTCGAGTGAGGCACCTCCGTTTACCCGGCTTGAAAAAGTTCAAGCAATTCGAACCAACAGAAACGGGAAGAGTCCAGGTACTGACAGAATTGAAGCGGAGGTACTTAAAAATGCAATTCCACTGCTAGACGAAATTGACAAATTATACAATGCTTGTCTCAAGTATGGTGTCTTCCCAAAGAGATGGAAAGAGGGAATGCTGATTACGTTGCTCAAAGCTCCTGACAAAGATGAGCAGGCTGTGAAGTCATACAGGCCCATATGCTTACTAAGCATAATGGGCAAAACATTGGAAAGGCTCATTATAGAGCGACTAAAACAGCCTGTGAACTCGGAGTCAGGACAAACATCGGAGCGCACACACTTCAGTACGTCGACTGACTAATACGGTTTCACACCAGGAAAGTCGACGGAAGATGCGATAATAAGGCTGACGCAAATAGTAGAGGAAAGCCAGTGCAAATACGTCTTAGCATTCCCGCTCGACATCTCTGGGGCTTTTGACAATCAGTAGTGGCGTAGTCTTTTGAAGCAGCTTAAAGACAGACAATGCCTCACGAATGTCTATAACCTTATACAAAGTTACTTCCAAGATCGAACGGTGTGCATGAGAGTTACGTACGACGAAGCACGAAAGGAAGAAACTAAAGGTTGCCCCCAGGGATCTATATTCGGTCCACTTGGATGGAATTTAGATTATGACACCTTACTTAAAGAGTTTCATGACGCAGGCTTCAATTCGATAGCATATGCCGACGACATTATAACAATTGTTGAAGGCAAAAGCCGGCGTCACCTCGAAACGGAGGCGCAGCGTATGATTAACATTGTCGAGAACTGGTGCAAATTACACAAACTGGAAGTATCAATCCCCAAGTCGGGAATGATATTATTGAAAGGCAACCTTAACTCAAGCAAGCCTCCCGTAGTTAAACTGGGAGGCCAAAACATTCGTATGCTTAAAGAAATGAAGTACCTGGGCGTCACGTTCGAACCTAGTTTTGGAGTCATTCAGCACGTTAAAAACGTGCAGAAAAAGTGGTTCGACCTCCTCGGTCGACTACATCTCCTCTCTGGCGCGAATTGGGGGATGAAAGAAAAATCCCTCAGTCTGATATATAAGTGCCTCTTCATCCCAATTGTCGCCTACGCTGCGGCAGGATGGTGGAACAGGCTAATAGTCACAGCAGGAGAATCCTTGCTACTTTGCAGAGGAGGACCCTAGTCTGGACTTCGAAAGCTTATAGCACTGTCTCCCATGAGGCACTTCAGGTGATCTCTGCCTCTCCTCCCATCGACTTATTGTTAGATGAGAGGGTCGCTCATTACCATATCAGACGTAGCGAAGTTGTCCAATCGTCAGACGAACCGATCGAACGGAGCCGTAGTGGAGCCTCAAAAGATCCGGCTGTCATTGAGAAAGATACAGTTCGAAAGCAAATCATGGATCAATGGCAGAGAAGATGGGATACCACGGGCAAAGGTTCAGAGACACACAAGTTTTTCAGCAGTGTTGATGACAGGATGCAAAAGTGGTGGCTAAAGCCTAACCACTACACATCGCAGTTCCTAACAGGACACGGATCTTTTAAGTCTTACCTGAACCGATTGGGGTTGAGCGAAGATTCGAGATGTGAATGTGGAGAGGAACAAACTTCTAGCCACATATTCTTCGATTGTCCCTGCGTAGTCGAGATCCGGAAACCCCTGGTTAACTTGGTCCGGCAACATGGTCACACGTGGCCATGTAAACCGAGTTTACTAGTGAGTAGCCGGGAATTGTACCAGGCATTCAACAAGTTTGCTAAAAAGTACATAGAACCTTCCAAGCTGAAACTTGAGGACAACCCCAGAGACCGACCCCAGACTCCAAAGATGCCTAACCCGTGTAATAGTCAAAGAGCGGATGTTTCGAGGAAACGGCCACTCCCCTGGCAATCATGCATGAAACACTGTACTGTGAAGCTGGTCAGACTGTCTCACCAGACTCGCCAGTCCGTACAGAGTGCTTAAGGGCTTCCCTTAACAGGGAACGCCAGTCGAATCCCATCGTGGAATAGTTAGAACCCTTGAATCGATCGGCCTCGTCTGAATGACGAGAACAGAGGGATCTAACGCTTCACGGAATGCAAAGGAATTTCTCCTGCAAACTGCATTCATTAGAACGTTAGGCCACCTACCGCAAAACCTCCTCGGGGATCCGAGGAGTAATAGGGAGATTTGCTTCGGCAGGTCGACAGTTGGACCAGGATGACTTTACTCTGGTACGCAGGGACTGGGATCCGAGCCCCACGTTGGCGTACCTCTGAGCCGAAAGTGAAACGGCAGCGTGTCCCCAGTATTGGGTTGGACTCTGCGGGGCACGTGGTTGCAAGCAGGCTTGAGGGGTGAAGCGAAGAGTAACCCAGATGCCGCTTATGTTCGAAAGCGGACGACGGCGGTGAGTTAAACACCGCCGCATTCACACCGAGAATTACGACTCTAGGCTAGCCGTCGCAAGGCGGTGGGCTATCGTAACGAGTTTCGGTAAACTGTTCAAGTGGCCTCCGATCGTGGTAAACCGATCCCATAGGTGACTCTCGACGGCTTTCGTGACTTATAAAGTTATCGGAATGCCGAATCGAATCCGAAGCGCTTGGGATCATTTAGAACAAAACTATTTAATCCTGAGGGGTTACGAAAGTCGAATGACGGAGAAACCAGGGCGATCAAATACTGTCAGCTAGACGGTGCAATGTTGTCCTATGGAAAGACTCTAGAACAGTCATAGAATAATGCTAGTTTCCATAACTTGGCGGAAACCCGCTCTCAGATTTCCTGAGTTGGGTGAGGGTGAGTGACTCGGCCCCCAATTCCGAGAGTCCGATATATACCTCCTACGACAGTGGAGGAAGAGGATTGCCACTAGTGCGCCTCGAAATCGAGTTGTTTCGTCGAGCCTGTGTCGGCGATTCACTGTTTAACTTGCTATATTTGGTTCACTAACACGCTTAGTTTGTCGAAGATACGCTGTTAACGATTATTCTATTCATCTGGGCGACTTCGTCAAGGGAAACTCTACCTAGCGATGAAGGGACGGTCGCTAAATTAAAGTAGACATCCTTCGGGGTGTACTACGTGCAGCGTCAAAATACTGAGGTGGGCCTTCGAGGTCTGCCTTGGGGCACATCCGGACCGAAGTAGTTTCTCATCCAGAAGAAAGTTGCTGGGATGTCTCACAGAAGGGTGTCCCTGTCAGCAAAATCTTTTCGTATAAAGTCAGTAAGTCGAGTTGTGATACACATCCGAACTGAAGACTTTGCGTTGGGTGAGACGTTAAAAACACCATTGCGTACAAACTTTTGTTTGTTCGCGATTTTTCTCTCTTTCAAGGGATTTTTTGAACGGTATCTCTTGGAGATTTGTGAAAGGATTGTCGAATGTTTTATCCTTCACAAATCATAGCATACAAGCCTTTTGGTTTGTACGCTTTTTTCTCTTTCAGGGGATTTTTGAACGGTATCCCTTAGAGAGTTTGTGAAGGCATTGTTGAAAGTTTTACCCTTCACAAACGTTCGAACGTTAGGCCACCTACCGCAAAACCTCCCCGGGGATCCGGGAAATAATAGGAAGATGTGCTTCGGCATGTCGACAGTTGGACCAGGATGACTTTACTCTGGTACGCAGGGCTGGGAAAACCGAGCCCCACGTTTCCGTACCTCTGAGCCGAAAGTGAAACGCCAACGTGTCCCCAGTTTTGGGTTGGACTCTGCGGGGTATGTGGTTGCAAGCAGGCTTGACGGGTGAAGCGAAGTTGACCAGGATGCCGCTTATGTTCGAAAGCGGACGACGGCGGTGAGCTAAACACCGCCGCATTCACACCGAGAATTACGACTCTAGGCTAGCCGTCGCAAGGCGTTGGGCCTTCGTAAGGAGTTTCCGTATACTTAGTGGCCTCTCATCGAGGTTAATCGATGCCATAGGAGGCTCTCAGAGAGTTTCACTTTTCGAACTCATCGGGGAAGCTTTAGGCACCATCGCCGACAAGGGAAACCGACCAACTGTGAAGCTTAGATAACGAGGGCTTCCGGGGCAGCAAATACTGCGGATTGATGCGGTGAAATTGCCCTAAGGAAAGAGTCTAAAACAGTCATATAATACATGTTAGTTTCTATATTACTAAATTTTATTAAAGCTGTGTCTGGACCTTTCTAAAGATACTTAAATAAGTATTTTACAGATTTTATTGTACTACATATTTCTACATTTATATGACATTCAAGTTTTAGAAGTAAATGTGGATTATATGGAACAACAAAAGTATTATCCGCAGTTTAGATTTTGGTGTATATAATTAGTGATCCATCATTCCGTCTGCGATAAATAGGATAACCATTATGAGATAATTCTATTTGTGAAGTAAAACATTTTGGAAAATTTTTTGTGCAATACGTTTTAGTTTCGTGCATGGAGACACTATTTTTATTCTGAGCTCCACAAGGGCCATGAATCATATTTTGTTTTACTAAATCATATAATCTTGGAAATTTGTTTCTATTAGGAATTTCAGCACATATGAGATTATTAATTTGATCTGTGTTTTGAATTTTATCTTTTTCATCTAGCCATAATAACATGAATATGAGGCAATCCGCGTTTTTGAAATTCGATTACATAAATGTATGAATTCAATTTACCAAGAATTTCTTCCTACAGTAACTCGTTCATTAATACCTTTACTTTCTGATCAAATACTCGTACTATTAGATCTGGTCTTTCGAGTGTATCTTCGTGTTCTAATAAGTTTTCTGTGATTTCTTTCCATTTTGGATTACATGTCATTGTTACAAAAATGTCCGGTTTTCCATTATTTGCATTATGGTTGTTGCATCTAAAAAGTTCTGTTGCATTGCTCTTGGGCTGCCTATAAAACTAGACGGAAAAATAACCATTTTACTAATAGAAATATTTTTATTACTATATCTATTGTTAAGTTGATCCATTAAACCTTTATATTGTTCTGTTCGTATATTATGTTGATCTTTTCTTATAAAATATAAACGATTATTTTCAACTTTCGTCCACGAATTGAGAATAAATTGGTTGGATAAACTTTTGAGATTTAAACATGGATTAAATTCTTTTCGTATACTAAATCTATATGAATAATATTGTAAAGCAGTTATACTATCATATTTTCGTTCACCTGAACTTTTCATAAATGGTTCCCAACCTGAATCACCGTATGGAAATATTAATGGATATACCATTGGATCAATGTCTTTGTTAATAATTGCAATTGTTTGAGGTTTTTTTTCCTTTTTGAAAAATACATATATCTCTATTGGAAGGTGGTTCTCCATTTTCTCCAACATATACGATAGCAACTTCTTTACAAACCGCTATTTGTGATTTATTTTTTAATGTTTTATCTCTAGTTAAATACATTTTAATTTCTTGAACTGGACGATTTATTTCAGTTGAACGTGCATGTTCTTCTTTTTCGACTTCATGCATCATTTTATTTGCATTTGCAAATGGATTTATTTCACGTAGCACACTATCTAATTCTTGTATTAATTCGTTGTCTAAATTGTTCTGATGACATTGAGATAATCTATATTCATTTGCTATTTTATTGTCTAGTATATAATTCGCCAAATTTTGGACTTTCAGATTCATTTGGATGTAAAGCATACGTATTGTGGTAAATTTGATCACAAATTTTTAATACTTGCAGTCCAGCAGTAGTAAAATGAGCTAATTTTGCACCAAAACTTGCAAATGCTAATAAATTGTTGTCAATTCTTATATTTTGTTTAAAATTTTTATCTTTAATAGATTGTCCTAATAAATAAGTTTTAAAAGTTTCAGGATACGGAGTGATACTTTCAAGTTTTATTTTGTTTCTATGAAAACAATCGGCATAATTATTATCTTTTTTTATTTCGTTTCTGAAATGTATTGCTTCGCAAAATTGACATCTGTAAATAAGTTTTCCAAGGTAATTGCACTCAATTGTAGATTCATAAAGTTCTGCCAACTTATGTGCTTTGGTCATTTGTTTTCATTTTTACTTTTAATTATTAGAATTTACTTTTTTCTAGATTGAGATACACTACATTTTCGTTTTCGGTCTGTATCACTCTTCATTTTAAAGATTTCATTATTTTCACTCTTTATTCCAGAGATTTCTTTTTTTTATCTGCAGGTTGTGATGCTCTAAACTTGCGTTGCCGTTCTGCTTCGGCTAATTTTTGTTCTTCAGTCATTTGTATTCTTTTCTTGGTTTTTATTACTAAGATTTCTTTTTTTTTATCTGCAGATTGAGATGCTCTAAACTTACGTTGTCGTTCTTCTTCGGCTAATTTTTGCTCTTCAGCCATCTGTATACATTTCTTGGTTTTTAATATTGAGATTCCTTTATTTTATCTGCTGATTGAGATGTTCTAAACTCATGCACTCGCTTTGCTTCAGCTAATTTGTATTCTTCAGTCATGTGTTCTCTTTTCTTGGTTTTTATTACTGAGATTTCTTTTTTTGTCTGCAGATTGTGATACTCTAAACTTACGTTGTCATTCTGCTTCAGCTAATTTTTGTTCTTCAGACATTTGTATTCCTGTCTTAGTTTTTATTATTGAGAATTCTTTCTTTTTATATGCAGATTGAGATACTCTACACTCACGCACATCGCTTTGCCTCAGCTAATTTGTATTCTTCAGTCATTTGTATTCTTTTCTTGGTTTTTATTATTGAGATTTCTTTTTTTGTCTGCAGATTGTGATGCTCTAAACTCACGCACTCGCTTTGCCTCAGCTAATTTATATTCTTCAGTCATTTGTTCTCTTTTCTTGCTATTTATTATTGAGATTTCTTTATTTTTATCTGAAGATTGTGATGTTATAAAATTACTGTGTCGTTCTGCTTCGGCTAATTTTTGCTCTTCAGCCATCTGTATACATTTCTTGGTTTTTAATATTGAGATTCCTTTATTTTATCTGCTGATTGAGATGTTCTAAACTCATGCACTCGCTTTGCTTCAGCTAATTTGTATTCTTCAGTCATGTGTTCTCTTTTCTTGGTTTTTATTACTGAGATTTTTTTTTTGTCTGCAGATTGTGATACTCTAAACTTACGTTGTCATTCTGCTTCAGCTAATTTTTGTTCTTCAGACATTTGTATTCCTGTCTTAGTTTTTATTATTGAGAATTCTTTCTTTTTATATGCAGATTGAGATACTCTACACTCACGCACTCGCTTTGCCTCAGCTAATTTGTATTCTTCAGTCATTTGTATTCTTTTCTTGGTTTTTATTATTGAGATTTCTTTTTTTTGTCTGCAGATTGTGATGCTCTAAACTCACGCACTCGCTTTGCCTCAGCTAATTTATATTCTTCAGTCATTTGTTCTCTTTTCTTGCTATTTATTATTGAGATTTCTTTATTTTTATCTGAAGATTGTGATGTTATAAAATTACTGTGTCGTTCTGCTTCGGCTAATTTTTGCTCTTCAGCCATCTGTATACATTTCTTGGTTTTTAATATTGAGATTCCTTTATTTTATCTGCTGATTGAGATGTTCTAAACTCATGCACTCGCTTTGCTTCAGCTAATTTGTATTCTTCAGTCATGTGTTCTCTTTTCTTGGTTTTTATTACTGAGATTTTTTTTTTGTCTGCAGATTGTGATACTCTAAACTTACGTTGTCATTCTGCTTCAGCTAATTTTTGTTCTTCAGACATTTGTATTCCTGTCTTAGTTTTTATTATTGAGAATTCTTTCTTTTTATATGCAGATTGAGATACTCTACACTCACGCACTCGCTTTGCCTCAGCTAATTTGTATTCTTCAGTCATTTGTATTCTTTTCTTGGTTTTTATTATTGAGATTTCTTTTTTTTGTCTGCAGATTGTGATGCTCTAAACTCACGCACTCGCTTTGCCTCAGCTAATTTATATTCTTCAGTCATTTGTTCTCTTTTCTTGCTATTTATTATTGAGATTTCTTTATTTTTATATGAAGATTGTGATGTTATAAAATTACTGTGTCGTTCTGCTCGGCTAATTTTTGTTCTTCAGTCATTTGTATTCTTTTCTTGGTTTTTATTACTGAGATTTCTTTCTTTTTATCTGCAAATTGAAATGCTCTAAACTCACGCACTCGCTTTGCCTCAGCTAATTTGTATTCTTCAGTCATTTGTTCTCTTTTCTTGCTTTTTATTATTGAGATTTCTTTTTTTTTATCTGCTGATTGAGATGCTGTAAACTCACGCACTCGCTTTGTCTCAACAAATTTGTATTTTTCAGGCTTTTGTTCTCTTTGCCTGCTTTTTATTATTGAGATTTTTCTTTTATCTTCAGATTGTGATGCTTAAACTTACGTTGTCGTTCTGCTTTGGCTATTTTTTGTTCTTGAGTCATTTGTTTTATTTTTTTGTCTTTAATTGTTGCTGATTCTGTTTTTCCATCTTCAGATTGAGATGGTCGTAATTTTCTTTTACATTCTGATTTATTAATTTTGCTTTGTTGTTTTATTTTAAAGGGTTTGATTTTTATAATGTGTAGCTCTTTATTCTGTTGGTTAAAATTTTTTTTTGATAGCGATACTGTTAAATCTTTAATTTCATATATTTTTTTATACTTCTTCGTCTGATTTCTTCATATCTACATCTTCAATTTGTAGTTTTAGTGTGTCAGCAAAAGTAAGTTTTGTTTTTTGTTTTGTTATTTCTGTTTTACTATCATTAATAGTTGTCCTTTTTTCTTTTAATTCTTTATGAAATTGGTTATCTTGTTTAATTGTGATTGATTTTGAGCGTAATCTTATACAATTGTAATTGATTTTTTATTGGGAAATAATCTGTTTATGTATTTCAAGTGATCATTTCGAAGACCTGAATTTAAACTATCAAATACATGAATAAATATTTCATCATACCAAATGCAAATCCAGTGTCCCATATCACTTGGACCACTAAACAATATTTGTATAAATTCTTCATCATAAGAACGCTCTTTAATATTGTTCAAAGTGGATAAAAAAATTGTATCTTGCATTTTAAAATGTGGATTTAATTTCATAATTCAAACATATGCCTATCAAAGAGGTACTTTGCGGCATTTAATTGTGACTTATAATCAGTTAATCGATAGCTTTCTTAATTATCTATCCATTCAGATAGATTTGCATTGGACGACAGAGAAACGTGTATGTTTTGAAACAACCCTTAACGTTATATTATATAATATAGAGATTATTAATATTATTTAATTTTTTACTAGCAACAGATACCTCGCTCGCTAACGCTCACTCGGTTGTATTTGATCGTGCTTATTTTAGATGAGTATATGTAAAATAGTTACACAGCCTTTTTTCTTTAAAGTTAAATGTGACATTTTTATGTTCATTTTTTAAATGAAAAACATTACATTTTGTAAATAATTAGTAAACCAATTGGGTTTATCAAGGCTGAAATTGCATTTTTATAGATACACCAAATTCGCTGTGTAAAGTTGAAGTTTATATGCATATAAATTTAAATTTTCTTGGATTAAAGCCCTTCGACAACTTTTATCCTGCAAAGAGTTTTTTGTATTTGCACCTGTTTTAAGCCTATTTTTGATAATATTTTAATATTTTACTTAATGAATGTGTTAAAAATCATCAAAAAAGAATATTTTATAATATATTTTATAAACATGACATTTCACATAATATTTTATAAAAATTACAAAAATATTTTTATAACCGTACTCTACCCTTAACACCAACAATGATAATTTGCGCATTGCGAAGAAGATTATGGTATAATTAATGTGGTGACTGAGATGTCGTTTTTGTAAAAAAAATTGAGAAATAAACAAAATATGATAGTTAACTACCAAAGTTTTAAAATTAATCAAAATTTCTTTAAAATTACATGTAACTACTATTGTACAGACGATTGAAAAGAGTGTGAGAACTCGATATATTTTGTGTCGACTTTCCAATATTTTGGTTTTTTAAAAGAGGTTATAGATTAAAAAAAACATCAAAGACAGAACTGAAAATAAAGTTCAACTGAAAACTTGATCATCTAATGACTATCAATTATTTCGTGACATTCAAAGAATCCATCAAATGTCAATCATTCGTGAGATTTCGACTCCATTTTCATCATTATTGCAGGGGTCCTTTATAGTATATGAGCGGGCAATCGTTTCAAAAAGGCATCTCGAATCTTGATCTCGCGTAGACGAGTTGAAAAGATGTGAGAACTCCATATGTTTTGTGTCGACTTTCCAATGTTTTCGTTTTATTTGATAATTTTAAATAACTATTTATACATTATTGGATCGTGTATTTGATGAAAACCTGATGTCGTTTCTGCAGACCAAGACATGTTGTACTGAAGTCATTTAGATTTTTCGTGTATAGTTGTAACACACGCTCCGTAAAATATATTTATGTTTCCAACGTTAGCCAACATATGAATATTGTATTCGACTCTTACGGCGAGGATGTGCTGGTAAGGTTTACATTTCAAGAATCATATATTTTTTCAATGCATGATCCATTTAATAGTAACATAATAAGGGCTCTGTAACAGTGTAAGTTAAGGAAAGAAAAGTATACTGTTAAATTTTGACGCTAATAATGATAGAATTAAATACAGAAAGAAAATAAATATGACAAAGAGTAAAAAATAAGTATATATATATATATTGTGTCTGTGTAAAAATAATCATTATAGGTTATTATAAAGAAGGTGTGTGTGCGTGTCTTCAGAAAGAAAGTGAAATATGTCCATATATTTAATATATTTAAAATGCACACACATAAAATAATTTCCATTTGGGGGGGTATCATAATTTTAAATAAATTGATGTAATATAATGTGTTTACAGAATACATAAAATATAAGCATGTTATATACTCTCATAAATTATATTTTTCTTTAATGTCGGTGGTAAAATTTTTTATAAAGTGGTATATAATACTGTCGTTGTGTTATATATGGTTTTAATTTGTATGTGAATGTAGTATTATTTTAAAGTGATGATTTTCATAATGCATATTTAAAAATTTTGGTATTTAATAGAATCTGTATAGTAATTGTTATTATAAAATTGAGTGTTATGAAAATCATTTTTTACGCACGTTGGGTGAGTGATTCTATCTAAATGGCGGCTCTGTCGAAATATTTTATACATGATATATGCAAATATAATTCTAATTGTAAAATTTTAACAAATTTAAGTTTTTAAATAATAATTTTAAATACCTGTTTATACGTTATTATAAGAATTAAACTTACTTCCATTTTTATTTATTTATAAAATTTATATAAAATGTGTATAAATTTTCGTCTACACATTTACAATACTTTTTTAAACACTATATTGTTAGTGTAAATTTTGTGTTTATTTTTTAATGTATCATTTTCTATTTTTGCATTGTTTAACAGTAATATTTTTAATTGACCATGGCTAAAAATTGGAGATGGTAAATAGATACCAACTTGTTTGTATGTCTGTCCTTGTGATTTGTTAATAGTCATTGCAAAACCTAATCGAATGGGAATTTGTTTTCTGCGCATGTTGAATGGTATATCTTCTTTAGATGGTGACAAAGTGATTCTTGGTATTAAAACTAATTTTCCAATTTTTTTTCCGCTTATAATTTCTGCTTTAATTAAATGTTTCATAAGTTTTGTTACTAATAATCTTGTTCCATTACAAAGACCTTCATTCACATTTAAATTTCTTAGAAGAATTACTATTGCACCTACTTTTAATTGTAATTTATGTAGGGGAAGTCCATTAGGTGTAAGGGAATTAAGAAATTCTGTAGGTAACATGACATCTAAGTTTTCTCCATTATCATCTTCTGCTGTATCTACACTTAAGTATTCAATAATTTGCCCTTCCATTATAGCCAAAATTTTATTATTTATTTCAATTACGTCGTTGTTGGTGAAGGCTAATATAACTTTATCATTTAAATTTTTATCATTTATTTTTATTTCATTTCCAAAAATTTCTGCAATGATATCATTTTCTTTTGTTATTAAATCAAGAGGGATTTCAAGCAGTTCATTTTCTTCTTCATACATATTTAAACCTTTACCTTCACCTACATTTAATAACCATTGTCTAAAATAATTGTCATTATCTGTCACTCGAAGATTTTCATTTAGTGTCATACGTATAAAATTCGGCCATAAGTAACTGTTTTTAACTGAATTTTCAATAACTTCAGTACGACTACCATGTCGTATAACTGGTAATGTTTGCCTAAAATCGCCTGAAACAACCAACATTTTACCACCAAATATTTTTTTATTATTACATATATCTTGAAATAGGCGATTGACTGCTTCAAAAGCATATTTCGATGTCATAGATATTTCATCCCATATTATAATTTGAACTTCTTTTAAATTTTTACCATCTATTGAATTAGATTTAATATTACATATAGTACATTCTGTGATATTAAGTGGTAGTTTAAACGTTGTGTGCACTGTTTTCCCGTTATGTAATAAATTTGCTGCAATCCCTGCCCAAGCAACACATAAAAATGAAATGTTTGAGAATTTAAGATAGTCTATTAGAACATTAAGTAAACAGCTTTTCCCACTCCCTCCTGGTCCATCAATAAAAAAGCTTTTTTTGTCTTCAATTTTTAAATGTTGCACGATAGTATCGAAAATGTCTTTGTTATGATTTTTTAAAGAATTTACTTTGACGTTTATTTCAGTAAATGTGCAACTTTTGTTATGTGTTGTTGATTTATCAGCATAATCTTCTATAAATATAGATATAACGGGTAAATTAAAATTATTTAAAGAATATCCATTCAATTGTAGGTTCTTATCAATAATGTTTAATGCTAGGTTTTCATCAGCATTTTGTTCATATTTTGGGTGGTAAAAAAAGTGTTTCTATTTTTCGTACAAATCTCTTGCATTAATAGGATTGTGAAAAATACAAATATATGCAAATAATTCACAAAGAGCAGTAGGAAAGTGTAATTGTGTTGCTTCTTCCAAACATCTGTCCCATTCTTTATCTTCATTAACCAAATGTCTAGCTATAGAAGCTTCATAAAATGTAGAATAAATTATATCATCAACAGTACGTAAATCCTGAAATGATGATACTCCTTTGACATGTAAAAGTAATAATCTTATGAAATACAGGTTTCTTTGTTTTTTTGTTTCTTTTATTCCATGTTTTTGAATTATTATCAAATACATAATTTAATAGTATTTCAGAATATAAATAATTTCGTGCATCAGAATCGATTTGATTTAATTTTAAGTATGCTGTTAATGTCGTTTCTACATTTTTTTTTAAATTTCTGTTTCTTTTCCTTCTTTAAAATACACTTCTTGTTCATCTTCATTGTGAATAGCTAATCTTATTATGGTATGTGAAAGTTCGTGTAGAGGGTATTCTAATAGTATTATATTCATTGCTTTCAATATCTTCATCATGAGTTAAATTAGAACTGTCTTTTGATCTGATACCTGTGTCACGTATTTCTATGTTCGCACAGTCATGTCCTTTATAACACTATTTAAATAAGTATTTTATACATTGGACTGTTGAGCATACTTCGACATTAATGTGACAATTAAATTTTAACAATAAATAAGGATTATACGAAACAACAAACCGATTATCAGCTATTCTATTGTGGTGTTTACCTTTATAATTGATTTTTTTGATATCATTTCTTCTTATATATAATGGATATCCTGATGAATTAAAAGTTGTTTTGTTATTAAATTTTTTTGAAAAATTTTTCGTACATTTTTTTGTGTCTTTACTCATGCAAGGTGAACTCATGTTTTGCTCTCCACAGGGTCCATGAATCATAAACTGTTTTACAATATTATGCAACCGTGGATAGATATCTTCGTTTGGAATTTCTGCGTTTATGAGTTCGTCTACTTTTTCGGAAGTATTAATTTTATAATTTTTATCTAAAAATTATAGCATATGCATGTGAGGAAGTCCACGTTTTTGAAATTCGATAACATAAGTGTAGGCGATACAATTTCCTAAAACACCTTGCTTAATTACCAATTCTTTAAATTCTTTTATTTTTTGATGAAATACCTTAAATACTAAATCTGGTCTATCAATTACAGTTTCATATTTTTTTAAATGTTCAGTTATTTCTTTTCAGTTTGGATTACATGTCATTGTTATAAATAAGTCAGGTTTTCCGTAACGATTTACTATACACATTGAGTCAATGTAATTTTAATAAAATATTACTTATGTCGATTGTAGTATTACTAAATTAATTAATATTTTTATCGGTCTTACAGTCAATTATATGGGCAGTCAGATTGCCCCTACTTATAATCACCCCCGAAGAATCTATATAAATAATAAAAAAAATATAATAAAAATAAAAAATAAAAAATAAAAACACTAACTGAAAATAAAAACAAATTATTAATAAAGCAAATTATTAATAAAGCAATCTGACTGCCCCCCTCCACCAAATCAATGGGTGTGAATTTATTTAGGTGTGGGTCCTTGGAGTGGGGAGGCTTTTTTGAGGGTATAAATATCGTGTGGAATAGTTTTTTCATCTCAGTCCCTGATGAGGAGCAGCAGCGAGCTCGAAACGTCGGACAGCATATTTGGGGTTAGTAGATTTTTGGTGGAGGGGGGCAGTCAGATTGCTTTATTAATAATTTGCTTTATTAATAATTTGTTTTTATTTTCAGTTAGTGTTTTTATTTTTTATTTTTTATTTTTATTATATTTTTTTTTTATTATTTTTATAGATTCTTCGGGGGTGATTATAAGTAGGGGCAATCTGACTGCCCATATAATTGACTGTAAGACCGATAAAAATATTAATTAATTCAATGTAATTTTGTTTTAGGAATCTTGAACTTCCAACAAAATTTGATGGCAAAATAAACATTTTTCCAATTTTTATATTTTCAGATTCTTTTTTCATGTGTAAATAATCCATTACGCCTTTATAATAATCGCTTCTTAAAATATCTTGGTTTTTCTTTACAAAATATAATCTTGATTGTTCAACTTTTACAAATGCATCAATTGTAAACTGTTGAGAAACTTTTCCCATATTAACGTATGGATTAAATCCATTTCTCATAGAAAGTCTGTAATTATAAAATTGCAAACATGAAATATTGTTTTTCTTATATTTGCATTTCATATTAGGCATCCATCCATATCCTCCATTTGGATAAATAAGTGGGTATGTCATTGGATCAGTGTGTTTACTTATTAAAGGAATACTAATTGGATTGCCATATTTTGAATATATAACTATATCCCGCTCTGAAGTAGGCAGTACATTTTTTCCTACACATACCATTGCAACTTCATTACAAGTAGCTTCATTATATAGATATTTTTATCCAATTTTTCTTCTACTATTCTAATTTTTCTTTTTCTAGCTCATACATCACCCTATCAGCATACAATGTCTTAAAAACGTTTAAATTTCGTTGCGGCTAAAACCTTTAAACGTTAGAATTTAATACTTGAAAAACGTTTGAACTACGTTTAAATTTGGTTAAAATGTCCTCTTTAATTTTAGGAAAGTAATATTTTTTAACGTATTTCAAACGTATTTTTAACGTTGGATAAACAAAATTATCCGATGTATATTATTATGAAGCATGCGCAGTTGTTACTTATCAATTGTAGCTATGCGCAATTGTCATTTTTGCACATATAAATGATTTATATTTATAAATAAATATAAAATAGCATTTGCGCATAGCTACAATTGATAAGTAACAACTGCGTATGCTCCATAATAATATACATCGAATAATTTTGTTTATCCAACGTTAAAAATACGTTTGACATACGTTATGTGGGTATGTCATTGGATCAGTGTGTTTACTTATTAAAGGAATACTAATTGGATTGCCATATTTTGAATATATAACTATATCCCGCTCTGAAGTAGGCAGTACATTTTTTCCTACACATACCATTGCAACTTCATTACAAGTAGCTTCATTATATAGATATTTTTATCCAATTTTTCTTCTACTATTCTAATTTTTCTTTTTCTAGCTCATACATCACCCTATCAGCATACAATGTCTTAAAAACGTTTAAATTTCGTTGCGGCTAAAACCTTTAAACGTTAGAATTTAATACTTGAAAAACGTTTGAACTACGTTTAAATTTGGTTAAAATGTCCTCTTTAATTTTAGGAAAGTAATATTTTTTAACGTATTTCAAACGTATTTTTAACGTTGGATAAACAAAATTATCCGATGTATATTATTATGAAGCATGCGCAGTTGTTACTTATCAATTGTAGCTATGCGCAATTGTCATTTTTGCACATATAAATGATTTATATTTATAAATAAATATAAAAATAGCATTTGCGCATAGCTACAATTGATAAGTAACAACTGCGTATGCTCCATAATAATATACATCGAATAATTTTGTTTATCCAACGTTAAAAATACGTTTGACATACGTTAAAAAATATTACTTTCCTAAAATTAAAAAGGACATTTTAACCAAATTTAAACGTACTTCAAACGTTTTCCAAGTATTAAATTCTAACGTTTAAAGGTTTTAGCCGTAACGTAATTTAAACGTTTTTAAGACATTGTGTGCTGATAGGGCATTTTATAAGCTTTAGCATAAGGATTAACATTTCTAATTAAGCTATCTAATTTACTTTACAATTCTAATTTTGTATCTAAATTGTTTTTAAAACTTTTTCTTTCAGCTGCAGCTAATTCATTATCTAGAACATACAATTGCTCATATTTTCGAGCTTCATTTTCATTTGGATGTAAAGCAAAAACATTGTGATATTTTTGACCACATATTCTAAGAATTTGTGGTCCACTACCAGATAACTTATCAAAATTAGCTCCAAAGCTTGCAAAAGCTAACGCATTATTATATAGCCGAATATTTTTGCGAAAATTAATACTATCTTCCGATATTCCTGTAGCTAATTGCTTTAATTCTTCCGGATAGGGAGGCATTTTCGGTAAAACTACGTTTCCTTTGTGACAACAATTAGAAAATTCTTTAGCTAGTGTATATTCAAAAACAAAATGTTTAGTATTACAATGTTTACAAGTTTCAGACATATAACCTAAATTGTTTTCAATAATTATTTTTTCATCAAAATCTACATTTGCTATTCGACCTATTATTTTGGATTTACTTACTAATTTTACATTTTGTTCATTTTTAATTAAAATACGTTTATTTAATTCTTTATAATTTATACCTTTTTTGGTATTAATTGGTTTATCATATACGTTAAAAAATTTTCCTTCATCAATTTTAATTTTTTAAGCAATATGATTGGTATTTCCATGTCTTTGTCATTTTTCATACATATGCGTCTTTTTAAATTTTTTTGTAAATGGTTTTATACTAATTTATCGATATCATTTTTTCTACTATCGTTTAATATTTTTCCATTTAATTTTTTCATTTCATTTTTTTATATTGATCAGTATTTTCATTATAATAAATATGTTGTTTTTGTAATGCTTCTTTTTCTCGTTCATTTTTTATTTCGTCACTATTTATTTTTTGTCTTTTCATCATGGTTTGCTGTTTTCTCTTTATTTTTTTTCTTCTATTTTGCCGTCATTACTATTTTTACTTTTTACATAAGCTTCTTTTTTTCGTAATGCTTCTTTTTCTCGTTCATTTTTTATTTCGTCACTATTTATTTTTTGTCTTTTCATCATGGTTTGCTGTTTTCTCTTTATTTTTTTTTCTTCTATTTTGCCGTCATTACTATTTTTACTTTTTACATAAGCTTCTTTTTTTCGTAATGCTTCTTTTTCTCGTTCATTTTTTATTTCGTCACCATTCATTTTTTGTCTTTTCATCATGGTTTGCTGTTTTCTCTTTATTTTTTTTTCTTCTATTTTGCCGTCGTTGCTATTTTTATTATTTACATAAGCTTCTTTTTTCGTAATGCTTCTTTTTCTCGTTCATTATTTGTTTCGTCACTATTTATTTTTGTCTTTTCCTCATGGTTTGCTGTTTTCTCTTTATTTTTTTTCTTCTATTTTGCCGTCATTACTATCTTTACTCCTCATATAAGCTTCTTTTTTATGCAACGCTTCTTTTTCTCGTTCATTTTTTATATCGATACAGCTAATTGTTTGCCTTTTTATCATAGTTTGCTGTTTTATTTTTAGCTGTTTTATTTCTATATCATTAAATTGTTTATTTTTATTTTTTTGATAAAATGAACTATAAGTTGGTATTTCATAGTCTATTTCCATTGGGGTAATAGAATCAACGGAAATGATTTTATCTTTATTATATAAATTCATTATTGTTTGTTGTTCAGAATTAAATTTCTGTTGAAAATTTTATTCTATTATTTTTATTTCTGCTACATTGAAATTCAATTTTTTTTCATCAATACAACAAATATGAATCATGTATCTTTTGATTGGTATTGTTGAAATATTATAGTTGATATTTTGTAAAATTGGAAACATCGTAATACTACGTGTTTCGTATATTTTTAGTAAATGTGAACGCATTTGGGAAATATCATAGTTTAAACTGCATGGGCTGCATAGTTTAAACTACAATAGAGACAGCAAAAGCTATCGCGAAAATTCCACAATCATAACTATTGGTTTGAAATTGCACTGTTTCAAAAACAATTTTTAATTGTTGACTATCTGGAAATAATCTATTGATGTATACTTTATGTTCATTTTGCAAATATTTAGCATTTAAACTATCGTAAATGTGTATCGTTCAATTATTGCAATACATACAAATCCAATGACCTTTTTCATATTTTCCAGAAAATAACAATTGAATGTATTCATTATTCATTTGAACTGAATTAATATTATATTGTTTTTGAACTAAAAGAGTTGTTTGCATATTGAATGGTGTACATGATTTAAGGATGTTATTAAATTCTAATATGTGTTCATCATTTAAATAGAAGCATCGTCGCTATATGGTTCAATCGTTTTTACAACTAATATTTTTATTTCCGTCAAACCCATTATAAAAATGGTTTATTTTACAAAATGATTCACAATTATAAAAATAATATTAATAATTTGTTTCAATTGTTTAATAATAATTATAATTTTTTTTATTTTTCTAAACGATTATTTTAAATTTTTTATTAATATTTTTTCGTAAAGCTGAAAAAAATAAAATATAAATTATTAGAAAACAGTGTTTATAAGAAAGTAGCTTCAATGTAATGAATGAAATATAGTTAATATAAATTTAATATTTTATAAATACTAATATTATACATACCCTAGTGGAAATACATTTTCGATGAAAATGCTCCAAAGTATGCTAAAAGTGGGCCAACTTGCGCCAAAAGTGGGCCGATGTTTACCAACATTGAAATATTTGGAACATTTTTCCAGTTTTGGCAAACTTTAGCCCACTTTTGGCCAAGTTAGGAACATTTTGTATTGATTATGGAATAAATTTTTCAACCAGTAAAAAATTGTTTTTCACATGCAATTTCTTAAATTAAGGCGCACTTAATTGCGTTGATAATATTTAATATTGCAATAATAATATGTTGTAAATAATATGTTGTAATAATCTTTTCTGTAAATGGGCCAACATTTAAACAATCTGGGCCAACCTTTACACAAAGAGGGCCAAACTTTCCATCTAATGGGCCAATATTTGCACAAATTCTTTGCTAGTAGTTTGACACTCATAATTCCAATAAAAATAATAAAACTCCAATTGATCTCCACGAACTCAGTTTTTTATTTTGTGCCGACGTTTCGGACGTTTTTTGAACTGTCCCTTTTCAAGGCTATACAAAAAACATTCATTAAATTTACAATTTGCACAGATTAATAAGATAACAATAATAAAACTCACGTAATACATAACCTTACCAATAAAAAAGGCGCAGAGATATTAAGTTTGCATATTGGTTTGAACACAATTCTCTATCAATATCGCACACAACTATCAAATTAAATTAAATTAAAATTAATATTAACTAGTGGGGCCGATATATGTAAAAGCTATACGCTTTTACATTCCAGGCACGATCGTTACAATAATACTAAATGGTTATGTGTTGATGGTGCCTTTCACCTATTTACATTGCGACGCTACTTTTCGTCGGGACTAATTTAATTAGCTTAAACTAAAGGTCGACGGAGGTTCCGTCGTAGCGACGTTGAAATGGCTAGATATCGCCGATTTATATTTAATTGGGCGCCTGGCGATATTTAAATTAAAAAGAAATAACTACTTTACAAACGACTCGGCAACCCGGCAAATCTCCTCCTCGACTCCTCGTCACAGAGGAAATCCCGACGGCTGGCCACCTCGGAACCGGCGGCTTTTAGAGTAAATGGAAATATGAAATAACACTCACGAATTCAATAATCAACTTCACGTAATTTATTCAAACTTTTAAGAAAAAAAGATATAACAACTCCGGCACCGACACAATATATAATCGCGACTCGCGACCGGCTCACACACACGTGCACACACTCACGCAACTCCGTCCGTCCGGCAAATATATATAAAAATATTATATTTCAATAGTTAAAATAATTCGGCCGCCCGTCGGGCTAACCGTAAATATTACTCGCCTAATTGAGTTCTCACAGCTCCAATCAACTCCGCTCGACCCTACTCTACTCTACTTGACTACAACTCTACTCTACTCTACAACGATAATGGCTACTCAGCCTCAAAATACTACTACTCAGAAAATACAACTGTCTCGTCGGACGATCAGGTAGCGAATCCTCGAGACCGGCTTCTTCGTCCGGCTCGCGGCGTGGCTTGATCTCAAAAATTAAGGATTTGCCTCCCCACCCTATCGCTATCCTGCTCTATCTTACTATATTCCTTATCTACTGGCGTTGATTAGGGTGGTTGATTGCGTGATCGATACGCGTAGTCAGCCTTGATCTTATTTCCGTCAAGGCCGACTATCCAATAATAGTGGTTTACGTCACCACCAACCTGTTCATTATTGGGTCGATCACGCAACCAATCATCCCCGACACTCGGAAGGCGCGCATTACAAATAATTAATTACCATATCGGTAACCCAGTCGGTGCTGCCGCCCCGTGCCTACCGGCTATGTAATTAATACTAACTACTCCCGACACACTCACACAACAATTAAAATTTAATTCATATCAGCGACTATTTACAACTATATACATTTAAAAAAAAATTATTACGACACGCCCCCAAACTCTACCGACGGATCTACATAATTTTTATTTAAAATTAACGACGCAATGTAGCTGAATTAATTAATCTAATAAAAATATACGTGTGCGCGCTATGTACAAGAGTATACACCAACACATAGGTGTGCGCGCACCGTCTATATCTATATATATATACATATTTATATCCTAGTATGCCGCGGTATACCTTTGCACGCATACATTAGGTATACCGCGACTCCTACTCTATTCGCGCGCCCCCCTTGCTCCGCGCGCTCCCACCCATGATCCCACTACGGTCGGTCACTCGAGCATCTTCGCGCGCGCAACACTCTCGCTGCTCGAGTGATTCCCCCTTCCCCGCGCACCACGCCTAGTGCCGCACGAGCATCGCCGTCGGTGCCGCGTTCCCCGGTATACGGGTGTAAGGTGGGGGAGCACCCTGGCTCTCCCGACTAGTAGTGCGTAGTTCGGGCGTGCGCGCACCCATGCGCCATCTCAGCCGTCGTCGTCTGCTGAGCACATGTGACGGTTGAGGTTAGGACGCCGCCTAACCTCCCGTCTTGTTGACATCAGCAGCGGGTACGCCAGGTATCGTGAGACGACCTGGGCTCGGTCCTTGGTTCACGATACCTCTCGGCCGTGGTCTGGGTCGTAGTCCGCGTACTACCGTCGGGTATCGGTCGCGTCGTATCTCGGCTCCGTCGCTAAAACATACCCATACCGTGGGTATCATTATTCGCTTTAAAAGTGCATCGGTGCACTTCGGTCCGCCTGCGAGGGATTCGTTACCTGCGACGCGATCGCGAGCTATCATAATGTAACAATTATGCATGCACATGACTTGTAAATACAAGCCATGTGCATGTACTTGTGCGTTGTATTTTACAACGTCACAAACAGCTCCCTCCTAAACCGAAACACCCCCGGTGTCCTTCGGTTTACTACAACTTCTTACTCTAACTACTTTTACTCATTAAACAAAAGTTATTCACCCTCAATTATATATCATATAATTTAAAATAACTCATACAACTACTACTATTCTCCTAACAACGATTCGTCGCGATACTACTTCTTCCCTCGCACGGGCGTCGGACCGAATTGCACACTTTAATTTTTATTTATTTATTCAATAACCACCACCATTATAAAATAAAAATAAATAATAAAAATAGAAAATAGAATAATTAATAAAAAAAAATTATATTATTATACCTATTCCCTCTCTCTTCCGGCGCATTCTCCTCTACTACCGACGGTTTTTCTTCTTATATACTACATCTTAACTCTATTATTACTCTACTATATACATCTTTATTCTTCTTCTTCACAACTACCGGCGGTGTCTTCTTCTTCTTTCTCCCACTTCTCTTCTTCTTAGGGTTCCCTGACGGGTAATTTTGCCGTAGGGCCTACCCTATTCCTCTGCTCTACCACCGGCGGGGATTATTCTCCTGTCTTCCTTTGTGACACACATCTGCGGGGTTGAATAAAACGTTTTAATTCGGTGACATGCGATTTCGCAATTTTCCGACTGTTTCCTTCACCACTACCCAACACATACACTGTAGGGGACAACACTTTTACGATATCGAACGGCCCTTCATATTTCGGCGCAAGTTTGGCGGAATATTTATTTGCGGCGTTAGATAACGTATGTACTCTTCTAAGTACTAAATCTCCGACGGTGAAACTAACATCTTTACGTCCCTTATTATACTGTTTCTCCTGATTGGCACGTGCTTGATCTATGTGTCGAGCTACCAAATCTCGCAGGGCATCTAGACGTTTCATCCTCTCCTCCCATATCTCCGGTGGAATTCTAACGACTGGACTATGACCTTCTACCTCTCTCCTCAAGCTTTTTACTGGCTTAGGGTGTCTGCCGAAATTTAAGAAGGCAGGTGACACCTTAGTGGAGGATTGTACGGCGGTGTTCACGGCATGGCGAAATTCGTGCACGTGCACGTCCCAATTCCGATGGTCTCCACCGACAAATGTTGCTATCATCGCCTTCAGAGTTCTATTAGTTCTCTCGACCGGATTAGCCTGGGGAAAGTACGGAGGCGTCGTGACGTGCTTAACCCCGTACTCCGCCAAGGTAGCTTTCAACAACTTATTGTCAAATTCTCGACCATTGTCTGAGAGAAAATAATCTGGCGTCTCCCAACGGAATAACACCAATTCCTCGAACGCCCTCGCAACCGACTTTCCGTCTGCTGATCTCAGCGGTTTCACCTCAATCCACCTGGCGAATAGATCTTGGAATACCACCAAGTATCGACACTGGCTCTTACTTGGTGGAAATTCCATGAGATCAGCGGCCACTACTGCCCATGGTCTCTCTACGATCCGGCTTCCCATTAATCCGACGGGTCCTGTCTGCGATACCTTGTATTGCTGGCAGGTCTGGCAACTACGTACGAAGTCATGGGTGTCGTACCACATGCCCTTCCAGTAATAGTCTCTGGCCAGTTTGTCGTACGTCTTCTCGGTCCCTAAGTGCCCAGCCGACGTGACACAGTGCGACTCTTGTAACACTTGTTGACGATGGTCTGCTGGCACAACTAGCCTCCAACCTTCCTCCGGCGTAGTTATTGGATCGAGTAATGGGTCGTATCTATGGCGATACAGTAAACCGTTCTCTACCTTCCAACCGTTGAATTTAGCTGGACGTTCTGGCACTTCTTTCAGCATCTTAAGATACCATTGGTCCGCTATCTCTTCAAACGCGGCTACATCTTCCTCTTCCGACGGAAACATCCTGGACAAGGCGTCTGGGACGTGGTTCATAGCTCCCTTCCTATGTACCACCTTGAAGTCCCATTGCTGCATCTCCAAGGCCCATCTGGCAAGACGGCCAGTTGGGTCCTTGAGATTCTGCAGCCATCGAAGGGCACTATGGTCAGTAATGACCGTAAAGGTGTAACCTTCGATGTACGGACGCAACTTTTTAATCGCCCACAACCCGACCATTCCCAGGAACCGGCGCAATTCTCTGACATTGAGGGGCTCTGGGTATTCTACTACCGGCGAAACTTTCTCTGGATCAGGGCGCAACCCTTGGCTGTCCAGTATAAAGCCTAAATACGTTACACTGGAGCAGCAAAACTCGCACTTATCCCGGTTTACCATCAGTCCAGCATCCACGAGCTTCCTCAATACTAACTCCAGCCACTTCAGATGCTCGTCGAAATCTTCTGTTACTATGATTATATCATCTAGGTAACAGAAGATATACGGCTCGTACTCTGGTCCGAATAACGCATCCACTAGACGCTGGAACGTTTTCGGCGCATTTGTAAGACCGAACGGCATCCTCTTGAACTGATATTGCCCTGATCCTGGCACGGCAAAGGCGGTATACTTCCGGCTGGTTGCTTCCATCATTATTTGAAAATACGCCTGCTTCAGGTCGATTTTCGTAATGCACTTTGCCCGTCTCATCTTATCAAGGATGGAATCCATCGTAGCCATCGGGTATCCATCCTTTTTCGTAACCTTATTGAGATCACGGTAGTCGATGCAAAACCGTATCGATCCATCAGGTTTCTTAACCATCACCGGCGCACTGCTGCAATCACTGGCAGACCTCTCAATAATATCATTCCGCAACATCTTATTTACTTCATCTCGCGCAATCTCCAACATCCTCGGCGACAATCGGCGAACTTTATGCATTATAGGTGACGCATCTCCGACATCAATGTGATGTTCGGTTAGATCAGTTGCACCGAAGGTATCCGACGGTTCCGGCAATATGCCTTCTACGAGACGCCTAACACGTTCTCGTTGGTCATCCCGTAACTCCTGGATGCCAGCGCATTCAGCATATATCGTCGCTTCTCCGTCTTCCGCCGTGGCGGCGAAGGTTCTCCATTTTCCTTCTCGTGCTCGCCACTCTCCTCTACCTAGGCGGGTATCTACGTCGAAAATTCGGCAGAAGTCCATGCCTAGTATGACATCATGGTCTAGGACATTCATGGCTTTGAGCGGAATTATTTCGGCATATTCGTCTATTTCCAAACTAATGTTTAGGATTCCTATTACCCGGCGAACATCCCCTGTGACGCTTTTAATTGCTGTCTCACATGGTTCCAACCGGCTTCTGAATCTCTCCGTTACTTTAGCTCCAGCGAGCGAAATCATGGCTCCTGGATCAAACAGAGCACTGTAACTCTCTCCTCCGAGATTCAGTTCTAAGAAATTCCTATTATCAGCCGACGTGGCTGCTACATTCTCGTCATCTCGACGGACTTCTTGCTTCTCCTCACCATTCGGCGGCGGAATACATAATTCCGTCCGCGTTCTCTTGGGAATCGCTCCCGTACTTCTTGGATTCGGCATCGGAATACAATCTACCTCCTTCTCTACCGGCAAGTCAAGCGGCGATGGGGCTGAGAGCATCTCTACGGCGCGTTGCACTATGTGTAGCCTCGAGAATTCTCGTTCTTCTTCGAGATCCTCATTGGGCTGTACTGGCGTGGCGACTTCACTCTCCTTTTGCCTCACCCTTTCACGAAACGTTTGTAGACTTTTCCGCGAATATTCCGCTTCACCCAGCGAATAATCAACGGCTTCCGGCTGGAGAAAACATAAACCTCGTTTCTTCAACCGCTTCATGTCTACCTCCGGCGTAACGTGATTCTCGGCTTGCCTCTCTTCACCACCTACGGCATTCTCCTGCTTCTCCACCGGCGGATTATAGTTAACCTTCCCGGCGAGATTTAAGGAGTGCTGCTGGGGGATCAGCGGACTTACTGTCCCCCAGCCAACAAGTTTCCCAACTTGACGCGTATTTCGGTACAGTCAGGACAATTGCGGAAAACCGCTCCTGACACTTCTCTGGGCACTGCGCCGCTCGATGTCCCGTCTTGGCACACAGAAAACACTTGGCGTTTGGACATTCCGCTGCTCGATGCCCTACCATCTGGCAGTTAAAGCATGGACCATAAAATACCCGACGACCTGGCGACTTCGACTGGAGTGTTGCATTGCTCGGTCCATTCGGCGACGCAACCTTCTGCTGACGGGCGTACGGCTTACTCTCATACTTGGCAGCAAAATTCGTCGATCTAGTCGGCAAACCCCGATTTACAACTGCGTCGTAAGTCGGCTTCTGAGCTACTTGCACTTCCGCAGCCACGCTCGACAAAACGTCCTTCTTCTGACGTTTAGACTTCTCAACTACCTCCTTTGTTGCTGCTTGCTTCGCCTTTTTGCTTGCAGCAACCTTCCTCTCGCCTTTCACTTCGGCGGCTTCCTCCACGTCTACATCCGACAGCGCGGCGACCTTTTGCTTTGTCGATCGTCCCTTGTATGCTGCTCCAGGGATTCTCGACTTCTCAACCGGCGGTGGCGGGGTATACCGGTTGTTCAACTCCTGTTGGCGTTCCCACTTCCGCCCATAATACTCCAGGTCTTTGAAATCTTCCACGAGTTTACTTGCCATCGCAGTCCTATACTCCGGCAGAAGATTTCGGTACGCTGTCTCTACTAACACTTTCTCCGACGGTGGTTTCTTAAAGTGTCCGACGATTATTCGCAGGTTAGAGAGATATCGCGTAATCTTTTCTCCCTTTCCTTGCGTTCGTCGGCGCAACTCATCCAGCAAATCCTCGTGGTCGAATTCACCTATGAATTGGTGTCGGAACTGACGCCGAAAATCGCGCCACGATGCTATTTGCGTCTTCGTCGACCTAAACCACCGTCTGGCGTCCTTGCTCAGTATGCACGGCAATGCACCTAATAATTGTGCAACGGTCAAACCAGCGCTCTTCCTACAATCATTCAATTGACTGAGGAACTCGTCGGGCATCTCTCTCTCATCACCAGCAAACCTCAGCCTCCAGCTCTTTAGCACTTTCATGCTTCGAAGACTCTCGTCTGGTTTCAGACTGATTGGGCTGGACGACTTCTCTTTCCGAGACCGCACGCGCGTGAACCCTTCATCGGAATCATTCTCCGATTCGCTGGAATTAATCCGCGCGAGCTTTCGTCTCTTTGAGCCACTGCTCAGTACACTACCGGCGGAAGCCTTCTGCTTGTGACTGTCCTCATTGCAATCCGGCAAATCGCATTGATTTAACGCTGATTCCACGTCTTTTAAATCAATCGGTTTGATCGCCGTACTGCATCTCGTAGAATTCGCCATACTCTTTGGCTGTTTACTCTTCGACTGCTCAGTCTTCTTTGCCGGTTTTGTGCTCTTCCTCCTTTTTGGATTCGCTCCCTCCGCACTAGAGTTACCAGACTCAGTGTCGGATCGGCCTGACGGTATGAATGCATCGGATTCGGCGGGAATAATACTCTTTTTCTTATACGACTTTCCGGGACCATTCGGACTCAATGCGGTTTCTCGTTCACTCCTCCTCTCTACCGGCGGAACCTGATCAGATCTAGCGGGAAATACACCCATTCGTGTTAATAATGCATCCCATTCGGTCGGATGTTGGCGGATATAATTACACAACTCCGGCGGATTTGTGAGAGGCGCTGGCGCATAACTAGTTGATGGTAATGCAATCGACGACGTAATCGGCAAGCCTAACCCAGACTGCGTCGTATACGTGTTAGAATACGTGCAGGTAGTCTGCGTGGCGACTGTCGTGTACGTTGGAACTCTCTTGTCGACAGCATTCTCTCTATCCGTTCCGCTTGGCCGAAACTCACTATCCGCCTCACTGTCCGCTAAACTTCCGTCTTCAGAGGTTACCGCCTCTCTGTCACCTACTCCCTTATCTGAAGTGACAACGCTCTTCTTCCACCTTCGTCTCTGCTTGGCAGCATTATCGACTGCCATCATCACCTTGGCTCGATAAGCACCTGCGCTTACTGACTCCTTACGTATCTCCGCATGGTCTTCGTCCCATTCGTATCACGGAATATTATCGTTATCCGGTTCAGCTTCCCGTAACCGGGCGCGCAATAGTCTGTCCCGCAACGCAGCGCTTGATCCGGCGGCACACAGCCGTCGTGACGCTAACTCTCGACCGACATGTTCATCCGCCATTCTGGCAATCGTCCGCTTCATATTACGTCTCTCTCTACCGGCGGTACCCTCGAGTAATATATGCATCTGTTCGACGTGTTCGGCCATTTTAATTTAGTAATCCGACGGTTAAATAAATTTATAAAATTATAATAAACCGACCCGGATCCTTCAAACGGGTTATTCGACACGGCAAAATTCACAAATTATTACTACCACCACCACAACAATTATTATCTACAAACCTCGTGCCGTGAGGTACTAATTATCAATAAATAAATTAATTGAAAATAATTAAATTATCACCGCGTGCTTACACTCTCAAGCACAATATATCTATATACTATATAACTGGCGGTTTACAAACTGGCAACCTGTAACAGAATAAAAGTCTGGCGGTTTGGCAATTTGTTCAAATATCGGCAGTTAATATTGGCGATTCCGGTGTAATTGCTCTACTACCGGCGGTTAATACCGGCGATTCGTTGTATTTTGAATAACACCTGAAACAGAAATAATCTGGCGGTTTTGGCGAAAATTCACAAGTACCGGCGGTATATACCGGCGATAATAAATTGAGCAATCACTGAAACAGAAATACAATTCTGGCGGAAAAACACAAATATATATATATATATATAATAAATATTTATATGTAGTAAATATATATGTAAATACACTCAATATATAATTATTAATAATATTCAATAATAATCAAATAAATTGTATATTTGGCACGAGGTTTACACAAACAGGAGGGCCCGCCCAATTGGCAATAGGTATACATAAAAATTTACCATAAATTACCACTACTCAAAAAAAATTTAACACTTAATAAATGGTGTTGATTTTACACAAAAATGCCGGACGGATACTCAAACACACTCTTTACTCTGCCGTCAATTACGGCCCCACGTTGGGCGCCATTTTGCGACGCTACTTTTCGTCGGGACTAATTAAATTAGCTTAAACTAAAGGTCGACGGAGGTTCCGTCGTAGCGACGTTGAAATGGCTAGATATCGCCGATTTATATTTAATTGGGCGCCTGGCGATATTTAAATTAAAAAGAAATAACTACTTTACAAACGACTCGGCAACCCGGCAAATCTCCTCCTCGACTCCTCGTCACAGAGGGAATCCCGACGGCTGGCCACCTCGGAACCGGCGGCTTTTAGAGTAAATGGAAATATGAAATAACACTCACGAATTCAATAATCAACTTCACGTAATTTATTCAAACTTTTAAGAAAAAAAGATATAACAACTCCGGCACCGACACAATATATAATCGCGACTCGCGACCGGCTCACACACACGTGCACACACTCACGCAACTCCGTCCGTCCGGCAAATCTACATAATATTAAAATTTTATAAGTGAAATTGTGAATTTTTCTGTAAAAAACCCCTTATACTGTAAAAAATATTTAGTGAATGTCATTTTTTATGAGTCCATTGTGATCGCATTGATACGAGGATAAATTTACCACTATTACAAATTTTTAAAGAGTCGTTTTTTATTATTTTTTGGCTTGGAAGTTTCAGTAGTCCGCGTACGTACGTACGTACGTACAACTTTTTATACATACATTTTACCATTAATTATTACAATCGTACAACCGATAATTAATTTTGTTGTCAACAATTAATTGTCGTGCTGCCAGGTTTAAATTGTATGTATTCAAAAATTATAATAAATATATATTATTTGTAATATTAATAACAAATTATATTTAGAAATATATCTAAAATAAGCATTTTTCTGTGAATTCCCATTTTACTGTAAATAATTATATAAATAAACAATATCTTTTTTGGACTTTATGTGTCCCTGGAATTATGACAAACAGTTCCTAGATCTTTCGGGAATTTCGGAGGAAATTCGGGATGAGTCGACTAATTACGGGGTTTCCTGGATATTTCAGAAATTTCTGAAATATTTCAGAAAGACTCCACTAATTACGGGATATCCTGGATATTTCGGGAATATCTGAGGAAATCCGTGATGACTCTACCAATTACGGGATTTCCTCGATCTTTCGGGAATTCCTGAGGTATTTTGGGATGACGCTACTAATTACGGGAATTTCTGGATATTTCGGGAATTTCTAGAAAAATTCGGGATGACTACTAATTACGGGATTTCTTGGATATTTCGGGAATTTCTGAAATATTTCAGAAAGACTCCACTAATGACGGAATTTTCTGGATATTTCGGGAATATATGAGGAAATTCGAGATGACTCTACCAATTACGGGAATTCCTGGATCTTTCGGGAATTTCTGAGGTATTTCGGGATATTGCTACTAATTACGGGATTTCCTGGATATTTCGGGAACATCTGAGGAAATTCGTGATGATTCTACCAATTACGAGATTTTCAGGATCTTTCGGGAATTGCTGAGGTATTTCGGGAAGACGCTACTAATTACGGAATTTCCTGGATATTTCGGGAATTTCTGAAATATTTCAGAAAGACTCCACTAATTACGGAATTTCCTGGATATTTTGGGAATTTCTGAGGTATTTCTGGATCACTCTACTAATTACGGGATTTCCAGGATATTTCGGAAATTTCTGAGTAAATTCGGGATAACACCAATAATAACGGGATTTTCTGGAAATTTCAGGAATTTCTGAAAAAATTCGGGATGACTAATAATTACGGAATTTCCTGGATATTTCGGGAATTTCTGAGGTATTTCTGGATAACTCTACTAAATAAGGTATTTCCTGGATATTTCGGGAATTTTGAAATATTTCAGAAAGACTCCACTAATTATGGTATTTCCTGGATATTTCGGGAATATCTGAGGAAATTCGGGATGAATCTACCAATTACGGGATTTCCTGGATATTTCCGGAATATCTGAGGAAACTCGCGATAACTACCAGTTACGGGATTTCCTGGATCTTTCGGGAATTTCTGAGGTATTTCGGGATGACGCTACTAATTACGGGATTTCCTGGATATTTCGGGAATATCTGAGGAAATTCGTGATGACTCTACCAATTACGGAATTTCCTGCATCATTCGGGAATTGATGAGCTATTTCGGGATGACTATACAAATTACGGGATTTCCTGGATATTTCGGGAATTTCTGAAATATTGCAGAAAGACTCCACTAATTATGGTAATTCCTGGATATTTCGGGAATATCTGAGGAAATTCGGGATGAATCTACCAATTACGGGATTTCCTGGATATTTCCGGAATATCTGAGGAAACTCGCGATGACTACCGATTACGGGATTTCCTGGATCTTTTGGGAATTCCGAGGTATTTCGGGAAGACGCTACTAATTACGGGTATTCCTGGATATTTCGGGAATTTCTGAGGAAATTCGGGATGAGTATACTAATTACGGTATTTCCTGGATATTTCGGTAATTGCTGACGTATTTAAAAAAAAACTCTACTAATTATGGTATTTTCTGGATATTTCAGGAATTTCTGTGGTATTTTTGGATATTCCACAAATTAAGGGATTTCCTGGATATTTCGGGAATTTCTGAGATATTTCTGGATAACTCTACTAATTACGGGATTTCCTTGATATTTCGGGAATATCTGAGGAAATTAGTGATGATTCTACCAATTACGGAATTTCCTGGATATTACGCGAATTTCTGTGGAAATTCGGGATGAATCTACTAATTACGGAATTTCCTGTATATTTCGGGAATTTCTGAAATATTTCAGAGAGACTCCACTAATTACGGGATTTCCTGGATATTTCGGGAATTTCTGAGGAATTTCAGGATAACTCTACAAATTAAGGGCTTTCCTGGATATTTCGGGAATTTCTGAGGTATTTCGAAATGTCTCCACTAATTGTGGTATTTCCTGGATATTTCGGAAATGTCTGATTTATTTCGGGATGACGCTACTAATTACGGGATTTCCTGGATATTTCGGGAATTTCTGAGGTATTTCTGGATAACTCTACAAATTAAGGGATTTCCTAAATATTTCGGGAATTTCTGAAATATTTCAGAAAGACTCCACTAATAACGGGATTTTCTGGATATTTCGGGAATATCTGAGGAATTTCGTGACAATTCTACCAATTACGGGATTTCCTGGATCCTTCTGTAATTGCTGAGATATTTCAAAAAAATCTCCACTAATTATGGTATTTCCTCGATATTTCGGGAATTTCTGTGGTATTTTTGGATAACTCTACAAATTAAGGGATTTCCTGGATATTTCGGGAATTTCTGAGGTATTTCTGGATAACTCTACTACTTACGGGATTTCCAGGATATTTCGGGAATTTCTGAGATATTGTGCAATGACGCAACTAATTACGGGATTTCCAGGATATTTCGGGAATTTCTGAGGTATTTCTGGATAACTCCACTAAATAAGGGATTTCCTGGATCTTTCGGGAATTTCTGAGGTAATTCTGGATAACTCTACAAATTAAGGGATTTCCTGGATATTTCGGGAATTTCTAAAATATTTCAGAAAGACTCCACTAATTATGGTATTTCCTGGATATTTCGGGAATTTCGGAGGAATTTCTGGATAACTTTACAAATTAAGGGATTTCCTGGATATTTCGCGAATTTACGAGGTATTTCGAAATGTCTACACTAATTGTGGTATTTCCTGGATATTTCAGAAGTTTCTCATTTATTTCGGGATGACGCTACGAATTACGGGATTTCCTGGATATTTTGGGAACTTCTGAGGTATTTCGAAATGTCTCCACTAATTGTGGAATTTCCTGGATATTTCGGAAATTTCTGATTTATTTCGGGATGACGCTGCTACTTACGGGATTTCCTGGATATTTCGGGAATTTCTGAGGTATTTCTGGATAACTCTACAAATTAAGGGATTTCCTGGATATTTCGGGAATTTCTGAGGTATTTCTGGATAACTCTACAAATTAAGGGATTTCCTTGATATTTCTGGAATTTCTGAGGTATTTCTGGATAACTCTACTAATTACGGGATTTCCAGGATATTTCGGGAATTTCTGAGGTATTTCTGGATAACTCCACTATTTATGGTATTTCCTGGATATTTCGGGAATATCTGTGGAAATTCGTGATGACTCTATCAATTACGGGTCTTCCTGGATATTTCGGGAATATCTGTGGAAATTCGTGATGATTCTACCAATTACGGGATTTCCTGGATCTTTTGGGAATTCCGAGGTATTTCGGGATGATTCTCCCAATTACGGGATTTCCTGGATATTACGCGAATTTCTGTGGAAATTCGGATTGAATCTACTAATTACGGAATTTCCTGTATATTTCGGGAATTTCTGAAATATTTCAGGAAGAATCCACAAATTACGGGATTTCCTGGATATTTCGGGAATTTCTGAGGAATTTCTGGATAACTTTACAAATTAAGGGATTTCCTGGATATTTCGAGAACTTCTGAGGTATTCGAAATGTCTCTACTAATTGTGGTATTTCCTGGATATTTCAGAAATTTCTGATTTATTTCGGGATGACGCTACTAATTACGGGTATTCCTGGATATTTCGGGAATTTCTGAGGAAATTCGGGATGAGTATACTAATTACGGTATTTCCTGAATCTTTCGGTAATTGCTGACGTATTTAAAAAAAAACTCTACTAATTATGGTATTTCCTGGATATTTCAGGAATTTCTGTGGTATTTTTGGATATTCTACAAATTAAGGGATTTCCTGGATATTACGCGAATTTCTGTGGAAATTCGGGATGAATCTACTAATTACGGAATTTCCTGTATATTTCGGGATTTTCTGAAATATTTCAGAGAGACTCCACTAATTACGGGATTTTCTGGATATTTCGGGAAATTCTGAGGAATTTCTGGATAACTCTACAAATTAAGGGATTTCCTGGATATTTCGGGAATTTCTGAGGTATTTCGAAACGTATCCACTAATTGTGGTATTTCCTGGATATTTCAGTAATTTCCGATTTATTTCGGGATGACGCTACTAATTACGGGATTTCCTGGATATTTCGGGAATTTCTTAGGAAATTCAGGATGAGTATACTAAATACGGAATTTCCTGGATATTTCGGGAATTTCTGAAATATTTCAGCAAGACTCCACTAATAACGGGATTTTCTGGATATTTCGGGAATATCTGAGGAATTTCGTGACAATTCTACCAATTACGGGATTTCCTGGATCCTTCTGTAATTGCTGAGATATTTCAAAAAATCTCCACTAATTATGGTATTTCCTCGATATTTCGGGAATTTCTGTGGTATTTTTGGATAACTCTACAAATTAAGGGATTTCCTGGATATTTCGGGAATTTCTGAGGTATTTCTGGATAACTCTACTACTTACGGGATTTCCAGGATATTTCGGGAATTTCTGAGATATTGTGCAATGACGCAACTAATTACGGGATTTCCAGGATATTTCGGGAATTTCTGAGGTATTTCTGGATAACTCCACTAAATAAGGGATTTCCTGGATCTTTCGGGAATTTCTGAGGTAATTCTGGATAACTCTACAAATTAAGGGATTTCCTGGATATTTCGGGAATTTCTAAAATATTTCAGAAAGACTCCACTAATTATGGTATTTCCTGGATATTTCGGGAATTTCGGAGGAATTTCTGGATAACTTTACAAATTAAGGGATTTCCTGGATATTTCGCGAATTTACGAGGTATTTCGAAATGTCTACACTAATTGTGGTATTTCCTGGATATTTCAGAAGTTTCTCATTTATTTCGGGATGACGCTACGAATTACGGGATTTCCTGGATATTTTGGGAACTTCTGAGGTATTTCGAAATGTCTCCACTAATTGTGGAATTTCCTGGATATTTCGGAAATTTCTGATTTATTTCGGGATGACGCTGCTACTTACGGGATTTCCTGGATATTTCGGGAATTTCTGAGGTATTTCTGGATAACTCTACAAATTAAGGGATTTCCTGGATATTTCGGGAATTTCTGAGGTATTTCTGGATAACTCTACAAATTAAGGGATTTCCTTGATATTTCTGGAATTTCTGAGGTATTTCTGGATAACTCTACTAATTACGGGATTTCCAGGATATTCGGGAATTTCTGAGGTATTTCTGGATAACTCCACTATTTATGGTATTTCCTGGATATTTCGGGAATATCTGTGGAAATTCGTGATGACTCTATCAATTACGGGTCTTCCTGGATATTTCGGGAATATCTGTGGAAATTCGTGATGATTCTACCAATTACGGGATTTCCTGGATCTTTTGGGAATTCCGAGGTATTTCGGGATGATTCTCCCAATTACGGGATTTCCTGGATATTACGCGAATTTCTGTGGAAATTCGGATTGAATCTACTAATTACGGAATTTCCTGTATATTTCGGGAATTTCTGAAATATTTCAGGAAGAATCCACAAATTACGGGATTTCCTGGATATTTCGGGAATTTCTGAGGAATTTCTGGATAACTTTACAAATTAAGGGATTTCCTGGATATTTCGAGAACTTCTGAGGTATTTCGAAATGTCTCTACTAATTGTGGTATTTCCTGGATATTTCAGAAATTTCTGATTTATTTCGGGATGACGCTACTAATTACGGGTATTCCTGGATATTTCGGGAATTTCTGAGGAAATTCGGGATGAGTATACTAATTACGGTATTTCCTGAATCTTTCGGTAATTGCTGACGTATTTAAAAAAAAACTCTACTAATTATGGTATTTCCTGGATATTTCAGGAATTTCTGTGGTATTTTTGGATATTCTACAAATTAAGGGATTTCCTGGATATTACGCGAATTTCTGTGGAAATTCGGGATGAATCTACTAATTACGGAATTTCCTGTATATTTCGGGATTTTCTGAAATATTTCAGAGAGACTCCACTAATTACGGGATTTTCTGGATATTTCGGGAAATTCTGAGGAATTTCTGGATAACTCTACAAATTAAGGGATTTCCTGGATATTTCGGGAATTTCTGAGGTATTTCGAAACGTATCCACTAATTGTGGTATTCCTGGATATTTCGGGAATTTCTGAGGTATTTCTGGATAACTCTACAAATTAAGGGATTCCTGGATATTTCGGGAATTTCTGAGGAAATTCGGGATGAGTATACTAAATACGGAATTTCCTGGATATTTCGGGAATTTCTGAAATATTTCAGCAAGACTCCACTAATTACGGGATTTCCAGGATATTTCGGGAATATCTGGGGTAGTTCTGGATAACTCTACAAATTAAGGGATTTCCTGGATATTCGGGAATTTCTGAGGTATTTTGAAATGTCTCCACCAATTGTGGAATTTCCTGGATACTTCGGGAATTTCTGAAATATTTAAAAAAAAAACTCCACTAATTATGGTATTTCCTGGATATTTCGGGAATTTATGTGGTATTTTTGGATAACTCTACAAATTAAGGGATTTCCTGGTTATTTCGGGAATTTCTGAGGTATTTCGGGATGACGCTACAAGTTACGGGATTTCCTAGAAATTTTGGGAATTGCTGAAATATTTCAGAAGACTCCACTAATTATGGTATTTCCTGGATATTTCGGGAATATCTGGGGTAGTTCTGGATAACTCTACAAATTAAGGGATTTCCTGGATATTTCGGGAATTCTGAGGTATTTTGAAATGTCTCCACCAATTGTGGAATTTCCTGGATACTTCGGGAATTTCTGAAATATTTAAAAAAAAAACTCCACTAATTATGGTATTTCCTGGATATTTCGGGAATATCTGGGGTAGTTCTGGATAACTCTACAAATTAAGGGATTTCCTGGATATTTCGGGAATTTCTGAGGTATTTTGAAATGTCTCCACCAATTGTGGAATTTCCTGGATACTTCGGGAATTTCTGAAATATTTAAAAAAAAAACTCCACTAATTATGGTATTTCCTGGATATTTCGGGAATTTATGTGGTATTTTTGGATACTCTAATTACGGGATTTCCTGGATATTTCGGGAATTTCTTAGGAAATTCAGGATGAGTATACTAAATACGGAATTTCCTGGATATTTCGGGAATTTCTGAAATATTTCAGCAAGACTCCACTAATTATGGTATTTCCTGGATATTTCGGGAATATCTGGGGTAGTTCTGGATAACTCTACAAATTAAGGGATTTCCTGGATATTTCGGGAATTTCTGAGGTATTTTGAAATGTCTCCACCAATTGTGGAATTTCCTGGATACTTCGGGAATTTCTGAAATATTTAAAAAAAAAACTCCACTAATTATGGTATTTCCTGGATATTTCGGGAATTTATGTGGTATTTTTGGATAACTCTACAAATTAAGGGATTTCCTGGTTATTTCGGGAATTTCTGAGGTATTTCGGGATGACGCTACAAGTTACGGGATTTCCTAGAAATTTTGGGAATTGCTGAAATATTTCAGGAAGACTCCACTAATTACGGGATTTCCTGGATATTTTTTATTTTAATACCATGTTTTAATATATTAATATTTTTGTCTTCAATATAATTTTTGTTGACTATTTCTTGTTTTTGTTTTCTGTCAACACTTATTTTTACAGTATCTTTGTTTTTAATTCTTCTTTATAATTTTGAGATTCTTCTATTACATTTTCTTTCGATATTGTATTTTTTTCAATATTGTGTGCCAAACCTTGTTTTAATCGCGAGCGAAGCGAGCGTTTTTGGCTAGTATATATAAAAATATTATATTTCAATAGTTAAAATAATTCGGCCGCCCGTCGGGCTAACCGTAAATATTACTCGCCTAATTGAGTTCTCACAGCTCCAATCAACTCCGCTCGACCCTACTCTACTCTACTTGACTACAACTCTACTCTACTCTACAACGATAAAGGCTACTCAGCCTCAAAATACTACTACTCAGAAAATACAACTGTCTCGTCGGACGATCAGGTAGCGAATCCTCGAGACCGGCTTCTTCGTCCGGCTCGCGGCGTGGCTTGATCTCAAAAATTAAGGATTTGCCTCCCCACCCTATCGCTATCCTGCTCTATCTTACTATATTCCTTATCTACTGGCGTTGATTAGGGTGGTTGATTGCGTGATCGATACGCGTAGTCAGCCTTGATCTTATTTCCGTCAAGGCCGACTATCCAATAATAGTGGTTTACGTCACCACCAACCTGTTCATTATTGGGTCGATCACGCAACCAATCATCCCCGACACTCGGAAGGCGCGCATTACAAATAATTAATTACCATATCGGTAACCCAGTCGGTGCTGCCGCCCCGTGCCTACCGGCTATGTAATTAATACTAACTACTCCCGACACACTCACACAACAATTAAAATTTAATTCATATCAGCGACTATTTACAACTATATACATTTAAAAAAAAATTATTACGACACGCCCCCAAACTCTACCGACGGATCTACATAATTTTTATTTAAAATTAACGACGCAATGTAGCTGAATTAATTAATCTAATAAAAATATACGTGTGCGCGCTATGTACAAGAGTATACACCAACACATAGGTGTGCGCGCACCGTCTATATCTATATATATACATATTTATATCCTAGTATGCCGCGGTATACCTTTGCACGCATACATTAGGTATACCGCGACTCCTACTCTATTCGCGCGCCCCCCTTGCTCCGCGCGCTCCCACCCATGATCCCACTACGGTCGGTCACTCGAGCATCTTCGCGCGCGCAACACTCTCGCTGCTCGAGTGATTCCCCCTTCCCCGCGCACCACGCCTAGTGCCGCACGAGCGTCGCCGTCGGTGCCGCGTTCCCCGGTATACGGGTGTAAGGTGGGGGAGCACCCTGGCTCTCCCGACTAGTAGTGCGTAGTTCGGGCGTGCGCGCACCCATGCGCCATCTCAGCCGTCGTCGTCTGCTGAGCACATGTGACGGTTGAGGTTAGGACGCCGCCTAACCTCCCGTCTTGTTGACATCAGTAGCGGGTACGCCAGGTATCGTGAGACGACCTGGGCTCGGTCCTTGGTTCACGATACCTCTCGGCCGTGGTCTGGGTCGTAGTCCGCGTACTACCGTCGGGTATCGGTCGCGTCGTATCTCGGCTCCGTCGCTAAAACATACCCATACCGTGGGTATCAATATTCGCTTTAAAAGTGCATCGGTGCACTTCGGTCCGCCTGCGAGGGATTCGCTACCTGCGACGCGATCGCGAGCTATCATAATGTAACAATTATGCATGCACATGACTTGTAAATACAAGCCATGTGAATGTACTTGTGCGTTGTATTTTACAACGTCACAACATTAAAAAAAATTTGATCGTAATGTATACAATCGAAATTTGAAACATTAAATAACAAAAAGGAATCAAAACTTCTAAAAAAACTCTAAATTTTCGCTGGCTATTTTCTGATTCCATCATTTAAAAGAACAGCATAAATTACTTGAATTAGTCTTACAATTGTTTTTTGTAAAAATTTAAATGGTTTGGAAATTTTTATCATATTTCCCTCTGCTATTAAACAGGCTTGGGATTGTCATACTTCAGATATAATATTAACATTACATACTAGGGAGGCTGAGCTATAGCTGGCGCTTCGTGCTAGCACCGCTGGTGGTTTTTGTTATTATATAAAATAATAATAATAAAAATTAGAATTGTAATAATAGTATGCAGAATTATTATTTTGCATATACATTTATGTTCTAATAATAAATTTAAAATGTATTTATAGATGTTAAATTTTAGATATTATTCTAATATTCTGAATATCAATGTATTGAAGAGAAATGTGTTGTTCCTCAAATATCTCAAAAATTAAAAAAAAAATATTTGGCAAGAAAGAAGTAATAGGAAACATATTTTTGAAAGAAGAGGTAACGTAATGTAAGAAAAATACATATATACATAATTTACATATGGGCTATTTCACGTCAAGTGGTACGATGAAAATTTTAAATCGCTCCAAAATTTGAGAACAGGCTGGAAATATTTTCAAGAAGATAGAAAAAAAATTTTAGGTGTTATAAATAATTTGTCTAAGAGTTATTCCACCATAAAAAATGGAAATTTTTCAATTTTCTAAATTTTTTTATATTATAAATTTTTTTAGAAAATTGAAAAATTTCCATGTTTCATGGTGGAATAACTCTTAGACAAATTATTTTTAACACCTAAAATTTTTTTTCTATCATCTTGAAGATATTTCCAGCCTGTTCTCAAATTTTGGAGCGATTTAAAATTTTCATCGTACCACTTGACGTGAAATAGCCCATATGTTTATATAAAACCATATAGTTTATTTGTTTTACATTATTGTTCCTTCTAAAGAATATTTGGTAAAACAATATTAATGGGACGTATATTTTATAAGTAAATGTGATAAAGTATGGTACAATTTAAATTAGTCTATATGAAACAATATAATTAATTTATTTATTCGATATAGAGCAGCATTCATGTATATTGTTTAAATTTGTTAATTTTTGAAGAAATTGATTTGTATGAAGCTTTGTTTTTTTATTATGCAGCTGGTGGAATGGTTGCTGGAGCATTATATAAATTTAATTTAGATCCCAAGATGTGTTATCGGGTGCCTTCTTTGGTAGTACCTATATTTAGAGTAGTGTATGGTACCTATATGTATGTACTTTATGTTTAAATTGATGAATTTGTCAAGTGAAAAACTCAGTGAACAAAGTCATAAATTGAAATATGTACATGAAGAATTATTAACTTCTATTTTAAATTACAATGTTATTAATAACATGTAAACGTTAATAATTTCTTTCTTTTTATTAATTAAATAAATTAAGAAAAATTAAGAAAAAAGTAATTATAATATTTGAAAAGACAAATATATTTAAGTAATATAAAATCAATATATTCTTAGAATTCGCGGACACAATAAATTCATTATGTTTATTTAACGTTCAAGTCCAAATTTTTCAAGTTTATAAACAAAGTGTTTTGTTCAATTTTATTTAAAAATTTTAATTAAATTTTAATTTAAAACTTTAGAAAAATTTGGACATAATGAAAACATGTTTTACAGGGTTTGACGTTTAGATTATTTTCAAAATTTTATTTATGTGTGTGGTAAATATTTTTTACTGTTTTATATTTTTTTATATCAAATTTTGTTATAAAAATATTAGTTTTTTTTAATAAATAAAATTTCTTATTATAATTATTTTTTTTATTCGATTTTTTGTATTAAAAAATAAATAAAAAAACAAAATTGTTATAAATAAGTATTTTTGTAAAAAAATAAAAAAAACTTGAAATTCAAATTTGGATACGGGACGCAATAAATATAACGGATAGTTAGTTTATTTATTTTATTGTGTATATATAGTTATGTATATACATTGTGTATATATATATTACGTATACACATAGTTTTTATATGATTTTCATGAAGTTTTACTGTATGATATTAGTTATTCTAATATAAAGTTAAGTCAGTTAAGTGAGCATTACAAAATAGCAGAAGCTCTTGTCCAGTATTTGTCCAATGTTGGCAGTGTTCGAAAATAATAGAATAACTATTTTTGGATGGTAAATAATTTTTATTTATTATCTAGTTAATTTATTTATTGTATAAGATTTATATTTTATTTATTTTTGAATATATTAAGTTGCCGTAAGTTGTCAATAACTATAAGTAATATTTATTTTTTTACATTTTATTTATGTTTTAAATTGTAGAATAAGTACATTATAATTAAATTTAAAGATAATTTATATAAGATAATTATGAATTATAGGAGTAATTCACCTACTAGTCAATTTTAATACAAGAGTAACAATGGTAGTGAGTGGAACAATAATGGTTCAATTCAACAATAACCACGAGCCTCTTGTTTTGTATTGGGATAGTTTTGGCAATGTTTAATCTTTCTCAAGGTTGATCTGGTATACATTAATGGTTTGTAACATTTTATTATTACATTTTTTAATTTATTATAAATTACATTAAATTTGCATTTGATGTTGTATTTATTATTTTACTATTAAAGTTCTTATTATGTAATAATAAATACAATAATTTAAAAGAAGGCACTTATAATTATTAAGACCGAGAACATATTCAGGGTAAATATATAAATTACATAGCTATTAATTTTGAAATAAGCTTATAAAATTTATAATTTAAGCACAGTATAATTTTTATTTAACATATATAACAATCGTTAAATTATGTAATTATGCAATATTAATTAAAGTGTTTTTCGAACATCATTAAGATTTTCAATCCATTAATTGATGTTTAATGTGTTATCTTCTAACAACTTTTATTACTTAATGTGATAGTTTTTATGTTTTTGAAAATTTAGCTTCATTTTCTATTACAATAATAATAGTTTTTTCTTTTTATTTTATATTTACAGAAGTAGTGCTGATACAAGTTCAAACGAAGGTTTCTTAGCTAGTATAGTTACGGTGGTGCTCCGCAATCATTGCCAACGTTCCAACATCCTAGTCATTCGTTTTTGAAAGTAAACGGTTTCACTCAACAAGTGCATCATTAAGGGTCATTCACGTAGTTTAAAAGGTAAGATATTAAAAAACCTTGAATTTACTTTTTGTAACTAAGTTATAAATTCTTGATGTGATGATGATTATTATAATATGTTTTCTTTTCTTAGCTAAAGAAATCATGTTGATATTAATCATGTTGTTATATTCATTATTTATAAAATTTACATAAAGTCGTTTACTTTAGAATTCATGGAATCTCTTTTTATTTCAGAGCTTAAACAACTTGGTACAGAGAAGTTACAAGAGGTGAAAACACTCTTTCAATTTTGGTCATTTTTCTTAAAGATGTGAAGGATATTGTTATGGGTTTAAGTGTCTCTTTTGATTTTATAATTACGGTATAGAACAAAAATTCAGACCACAACTTTATAAAGATTTTCAAGTGGAAATTGAAAAATTATAAAAGTGGTAAGTGCATTTATCTACATAAGATATATATTTAGAATTTTTAGATAGAAATTGCATTTTACGGTACAAATAAAATATATACTTTGAAATTGTTATATTAAAATATATTTTTAAAAAATCTTAAGATAGATTACAATGTAATTGTCTATTAACAGGTATATTATTTTATACATACATATATTATTTTTTTAGAAAGAAAATTATGGCTTAAACATTTTTGGAGAAGGAGAAGGAGAGTATAAAACATTTGTTTAACTTGTCCTTTGTACATCAAAAGTATTGTAATGTAAGTTTTTATTATAGCATAAAAGAAAATAATTTTTTTAACACTCCGTGCGCGAAACACGGTTTCTCGTGCTTGTTTTGCGTGTGCGAAACATGAGATTTTTTAACCGTGTGCGAAACATGACCGCCAATTGTTTTGCGAACTTCAGGTCGACGTTTGAATTGTAGATCTTAAGGTTATCTGGACAGAGATTTTCCGAATCAACAAAGTATCGATAATATTAACTAAAATTTTAAATTGTTGAAAAGAAATGAGCTCAGAAAGTGATTCGGAAGAAGCTTATGACGATTCAGTACCGACAGATATGGCTGATCAAGCAAATAATATTTTTAATAATTATAGTTCTTTACACAGATATATCGTATATAGTTGCATATAATATCTTATATACATATTCTTTTTATTATCCATAGTTCTACATTTACTTTTTTTTCGTTTACTCGTCTAATTGTCACCTTCGCTACGCTCGGGTGACAAATCGACTCGTCTCGCTCCGCTCGGTAATAACCTGGAAACTTATTAACGTGTTTCGCTCATGGAGTGTTAAAAAATAGTATACAATACACGTACACGGAACAGGTGATCCACACACTCGTCTTACTTGTCACCCTCGCTCCGCTCGGGCGTCAAACTCGACTCCTGCGTGAATCACCTGTTTCGCGCACTTGTATCGTAATCTACTATTTACTTTTTGTAAAATAATTGTAAAATAATTTATTTATTTTAAAGATGAGTATGAAAGTGTAGTGCATTTAAATGATGAAGTCATACTAGTTGGGTAGCTGAATTTCAAAAAAGTACGCCTTCAAAACAAAAATGTTAGATAGGAATCATTTTTAGTAACAATGATAATAATTTCAATATTTATTTTTCATTTTTTACATAAATATAATTAATTTTAGAATGGTGTACAAAATTTGACACTTCAAGAAAGACTGAAAAATTGGCGGTTAAGGCGTCACTTGACTATATTTCTGAAATACTTGGACCAGATTTACAAGATGGTAGCAATTTATCTGATGACGAAAATGATGAACCGGAGAAAGATATTAAAGACTTACATACAACAAATACTGATAAAAGAAAATGATATTACATCAACAATAATTATACAATAGAAGCAAACTTTTTAACGTTTTTTCATATTTTTTTGATTACTTTAACCGATTTTCTATGTTTATCTTCGAAAATATTGTTTTGAGCGTTAAGCGTATAATAGAAAAAAGGTTTATTATTTTAATAGGAACATTTTGTTTCTTAAAAGTTTTTCAGTAAAAACAATACATTTCGTTTTATTGCGAAAATACGTGTTTTTTTGTGCTTTTTTCATTATTTTGACCGATTTTCTATGTTTATCTTCGAAAATATTGTTTTGAGCGTTAAGCGTATAATAGAAAAAAGGTTTATTATTTTAAGACGAACATTTCCTTCATTAAAAGTTTTTCAGTAAAAACAATAGATCTCGTTTTATTGCGAAAAAACGTGTTTTTTTGTGCTTTTTTTCATTATTTTGACCGTTTTTCTATGTTTATCTTCGAAAACATTGTTTTGAGCGTTAAGTGTACAAAAGGAAAAAGTTTTATAATTTTGTAACGAATATTTTGTCTATTTACGCTTTTTATATAAAAATGATACATTTCAATTTATAACGAAAAAACGTGCTTTTTTGTAGATTTTTAATCATTTTAATCGTTTTTATATTGTTATCTTCAAAAAAACAGTTTTGATCATGAAGTGTTCAATGGGAAAAAGTTTTGTAATTTTGTGACGAATATTTTGTCTATTTACACTTTTTATATAAAAATGATACATTTCAATTTATAAAAAACGTGCTTTTTTGTACATTTTTATTGATTTTCATTGTTTTTATGTACGTATCTTTAAAAATATTGCTCGAATCACAAGGTGTTGTATAGAAAAAAGTTTTATAATTTTAAGACGAAAATTTTGTCTAAATTCATTATGTACGTAAGAACAGTATTTTTGGAGATAATATGCATAAACCAATTTTACGAAATTGTAAAACGCTCCATAACTTCCACAATTTATGAGCGATATATCTGAAAATAGGACCACAGAGTTCTATAATTATAACAAATATACCCTGTAAATTCAGCTCAATCGATTAAAAATTAGCAGAGTTATTTTGGTCACAGGTTTTCATACATACACACATCCATACATACATTTTAGGGAGAGATTTGGATGGGTTTTAAGTTGCATAATAGTAGATTACGATACAAGTGCGCGAAACAGGTGATTCACGCACGAGTGGAGTTTGACGCCCGAGCGGAGCGAGGGCGACAAATAAGACGAGTGTGTGGATCACCTATTCCGTGTACGTGTATCGTATACTATTTTTTAACACTCCGTGAGCGAAACACGTTAATAAGTTTCCAGGTTATTAGGCGAGCGGAGCGAGACGAGTCGATTTGTCACCCGAGCGTAGCGAGGGTGACAATTAGACGAGTAAACGAAAAAAAAGTAAATGTAGAACTATGTATAATAAAAAGAATATGTATATAAGATATTATATGCAACTATATACGATATATCTGTGTAAAGAACTATAATTATTAAAAATATTATTTGCTTGATCAGCAATATCTGTCGGTACTGAATCGTCATAAGCTTCTTCCGAATCACTTTCTGAGCTCATTTCTTTTCAACAATTTAAACTTTTAGTTAATATTATCGATACTTTGTTGATTCGGAAAATCTCTGCCAGATAACCTTAAGACCTACAATTCAAACGTCGACCTGAAGTTCGCAAAACAATTGGCGGTCATGTTTCGCACACGGTTAAAAAATCTCATGTTTTGCACACGCAAAACAAGTACGAGGAACCGTGTTTCGCGCACGGAGTGTTAAAAATTTTATTTTTATGTCAAAATATATAATTTTTTGAGGTATCACATATTTTGCGATGATGAAAATATAAGGCACTTCCGTGTAACGATCGTGCCTAAAAATTAAAAACCGAATATAAACTAGAAGAGAAGAATTATTGAACAATTAAAATTAAAAGGTCTTATTACCTTCGCACAACCCTCCACTCTACATGTCGAAAAGAAAACGAGGACCTCCCCGAAGGGAGTCCTGTACACTAGTGAGACTTATATACTATTATAACGTCGTCTAACCGCTAACAATACATTTCGGCATATACATATACAAATGTGTACATATATATATATATATATATATATATATATTGTGACGTGTCCACTGGGGATTAGGGTGGAGTCACGGTTAAAACACAAATTAAACAACTTCGTAAAAGGAGATTGCAGGTTTATTGCACTTAATGTGCTCGTAAGTATTACACGTGTTACACGGCAAAGCAGCGGCTTTGCCGTTCAAAGTTGCCAGTCACGTTGGCCGCGGTCGCTCGCGTTCGCGCGATTGCGGGCCGTCCCGCACCTAACCACGCGTCGCGCACACACACTGAAAGGAAGCTGGATTTGGGAGGAAGGAGCACGGCTCACCTGGACGCTCGTCTCCTGGGTCCCTCGGACACACACGTGGTTTGTAAAAAATAGCGATATGGCGTGGTACACGATCGGTGGTCGGTCGCAGTCTGTCGAGTATCGGCACGCACGAAGCGAGAGAGTTTTCCCTCGGCGTATTGCGCAGGCGCGCCTACTCTCGCGTCTCGAGTCGTGCGCGCTCGGCTCAGTTCGTACTGGCCGCTCGGGCCGTGATTTCGCTGCCACGACGGGGATGTCGTCGACGACGTTGACTTCGTGGTGCTGGATGGCGATTGAGTAACTGCAGCCCTGCTGAGAATACTATCTGCGAGGTAAGCGTTTAAATCGTTCCATAGTACCTCGATGTTAAGCTAATCCGAGCCCCTCGAGTTTCTTTATTGCAGGTGCCGTATGTTATCAATACGGGATCTTCGGCTCGGAGTGTCCGGACAGCTGGAGCACATCGGCGTCTCATAACAGCCCTCAGTGAGCGGAGCCAGGCAGCGGTGAATCGTCGTCGTCCTATGGAGTGCCGCCAAGGTAATTTACCTACTTTCCTCGGGCTCTATCTAGATGTTTGTTTGTGTCTGCCATAACCTCAACTAGACATGTCATCTCCTTTCCTGTTGGTCCTACAGACATACCTGGGAGAAGCTATGCCTGGTTATAGCTTCTCCATCCTCGTTCCTTAGTAGTCGACCAACTTGGTAATTAATTACCGTTTCAGGTACTCTGATTGGCAGTACACCGTGGCTTGAGCGCAAGGGCGCTACCTCATTCCAAGGCCTGGAGTCTTCACCTGGGCTGCTCAACATCGGAGGCTTCTCTTGGGTGCTGGAGAGGGCAATCAAGGCTGGATGGGACCTGGGGATATGGTACGGGTCATTACTGGTGCTGGAGAAGACATAAGGACGCTGGATCAACGGAGCAGTGTGTGTGTGTGCCATTGTGCGCAGTCAGGAGTCGCATCTCCTTTGCTTCGGGTTCTCCTGCTTACTACGCATTGTAAGCCTATATCGGTTGCACACATTCGCATATGTGTGTCTAATAGGACTTAACTGGTATGTATAGCACGCTTACTTCGCATAGTAAGCTTGACAGGTGCTATACTATACCTTGTCTCGCTAGTTATTTCTAAGTGACATGTAGTGTAACTACAATGTCACAATATATATATATATATATATATATATATATATATATAATACATGTACAATGTGTACACGTACAAGTACATACTTACAAACCGTATCAAAATAATAAAGGAGTAAATATATTGCGGGGCCAAACGAACTGAAACTTCTTTCATGTACTAGGCAATACTACGCGCCGCGAAGAAGTAACACACTCGACCTGTTAAACCCAAGCCTACTAGGATTCCCCCCGGCAGCTCATAAGACGTGCCACCTCCATGCGACGCATAATCCCCCCATACCCAGAGACTGAACACATCAAGTGGACGGCCAAGCGAAAGAGTTAACAAATATCGATGTACCATACCGCCTACGCACATAACATTTTCACACTGTCAAGCGTAACTTTATATATGTTTTTTAGAAAATTTACGTCTTCAATACGGTTTAATGTCTCGTCATGTATATAAATATTCATCATTTCAGAGAACATACGTTTTTTAAAATTATTTTCAATGTCCATGATACATGTTTTTTTAAAATCAATGCTATGTCCTGTTTTAATTGTGTCGACCGCTAAAGCCGATCTGTCATTTTTATTTTTTACGTCATATTCATGTTCTCTTATGCGGGTTTTGAGTTTACGCTTACTCGTGCCTATGTATAACGCTGGGCAGTTACCACATGGTATCTTATATACAATATTACAAATTTCATTCTTTACTGTTTTATCTTTACCCAATTTAATAATCTTGTTAAATTTATTTATAGTGCGATTAATCAATAGAAAATCATGCTTCTTAATATATACGTTTAGTTTCGGAGTCAATCCTTTTATGAATGGTAAAACAACCCTTGGTCTCCGGATTTGATTTCTGTTTAATAGATTATCGTTAATATTAGTGTTAACATTATTATTTAAGTATATAACATTCTTTTTTTAATATATTTTCGAATAAATGCAAGCGGATAATTATTATTTAATAAAAAATTTGTTATTATTTTAACATTTTCTTTGTGAAAAGTAGAATCAGATAGTGAAATCGCCTTATCAACTACCCCAATAGACATATCATTGCAAATTGACAGCAACTTTGCAAAAAAAATTGTACCTGTTTATCCAAAATTTGCGTCAATGTAAGTCCTTATTTATTATAAATTTGCTTCAAATCATTTACATGAAAATAGTGACAGCAAATTTATATAAAATTAAAGTCAATTGTTGCATAAAATTATTACTTTTTAAATAGCAAGTATTGCTATAAATGTGCTTTTATTTTGTTGAAATAATATTTTAAGTAAATATAATAGAATACTTATATTATTTTTGTGCAACTAGATCGCACGTCGCATCGCCACAACTAGTAAATGTGTTAGACTCTTATAATTGCAAAAAAAGTAACAAAACTTGAAATACTTCACAAAAACACAGATTTTCTTGAATAAAAAATACGTTGAAATTATTATTTTCATGATTGCAAAATAGCAACAAATTATCATCAAATCTTTTTGCGATATACTGCACTATGTAAGCATTTACTGATTTAATTTTGCTACCAATTTGCTGAAAAAGAATTTCTCAGATTATGATATATTTCTTAGCAAATATATACCAAAATTATATCAACTCGTGTAGCAGAGTTAAATATCAAATTAATCTAAATCTGCGTCCTTATTTGTTAGCAAATTTATAGCAATTATTTGTTGCAACTTTTTTTAACAATTTTACATAAAATTTAGGTACACGTCAGTATTATGTAAAGTCTTGTTAGCAAGTTTAACACAAGTTGTTTTCAAAAAATGTGTAGCAAGTTTTATTTTTTGAGATTGTGGGTGGTGTGAATGAAAATTAAGATAACGGCCTGAAGCTGAGTTTTTCTGTACCAATTGGTTATAGGCGTAGTGTTATCATATCTGTAAATATGTAGGTCAAGAAGAGGCAATCTACCATCCACATCCAGCTCCAATGTAAATTTAAGAGGATCACAAAAGTTATTAAACTTGTTTAGAACCTCTCATCAATTTTATTTTCTTTAATTATTAATAGAGTATCATCTACATATCACGGGGCGCGTGTCGCGCACCCGAGGCAAGTATGGGTACGCGGCACTAGCCCTATATACAGCTAAAACAAACCTTTAATTTTTACTTTCTTAATTTTTTAATGTACATCTTTTTTTATACGTTTCAACATTAACCCCCAATAATTCTTAGTCATATTTTATAGTTTCGACAAAATTTTGGATTCATTCATTACCGCATTTTTACAATAAAACGATATCAAGATTTCGGATGTCGAATTCTTTACTTTCGGAATGAGAGAAAAATTTTTCTTTTTCTTCGTGTTCTCCAACATTATATATATAGATATACTCATAATAAATAATAGGCGATGAGAGACTAGAGACTATATAGAGATGTTGAAGCAGCGCCGCCTACCGGTCGAAATTCTTTACTTTTGGAATAAGAGGAAAATTTTTCTGTTTCTTCGTGTTCTCCAACACTATATATATATATATATTTTACATAGACAGCTAATTTAACCCTTAAATTTAACTGTTATTTTAAATTTTCAAATCTAAAATTAATCGGGGGGCCTTTGGATATATATATATATATATATATATATATATATATATATATTATATATAATATTATGACATTCCCGTATCTTCATCAAAAATGTCACCTAACCTAACACATAGGTGCAGGGGATCAGATTTACTTACACGGGAGAGAAAGAGAGATAGAGTGAAGTGAGAGATAATCAAGTCAAACGTCAACCTGCGTGTACATTACAGCGTGCAAAAAGTGTTACAGATAAAACAAGTATTTCTGTGTAAAGAAAAATAGCATCTCACTAATAAGATGAGTAAATAAACGATAAAAAGGAAAAAGTCCGAAGAGAGATAGAATATTTAATGAAATGGAACTTAATTACAATGAACAAATGGAACAAATAAAAACTAGCGAACAAAACTCAGATGTTAAGAAACGTAATAATGGAATTCATTGCATTAAGTTTAATAAGGATGAATGTATTTTTCAGTTTGCAATATATGATGATGACGAACATATAAAAACATATACTGTTCAAATTTTTAATGAAAATAATAAGGGAACATTTGGAGTTTTGGATGTTCCATTGGCCATAGATTTGCATCAAGTAGTTAAAGAAACACCTTTTTGGATAATATTGTAAATACTCCAATATTTGTAAGAAATCTTAAGTTACACTTAGACACGTATCACAAACGAAAAAAACAATATTATGATTTGAAATCTTATTTGGAAGATGTTTGTAATTGTTCTGTGGATGTGCATTATTCTTATACTTTTGTTTTATAACGTTTCTGAAATGCAAAGATTTTGAAACTAATATCTACTTTAACATAATTGTTTATGTATTTTATGACTTAACAAAAGAAAATCCTATTAAAGTAAAATTTGACTTAAATAGCTTTGATGATATTGACAATACTAATATGAAGCAGCATTTAGAATCTTTTTCGAATGTTTTAAAACTTTAACATTAAAAGAAGCATTTATTCAAATAATTGAACAAGATAATGCATCTATGGAATGGAAGTTGGAAAAATATGATACAATATTAAATTTAAGTGTAAGTATTTTTAAACTAAAGACTTTAAAACTGAAAAAACATTATTCATTTACTTCTCTTTTAGGATTTATCAGATTTTGAAAGCTCAGATGATGATATTAGCCAGATGAGCACTCCAAAATAGAAACAAACAAAACAAGCGGTGAAGAAGCTTTCATATACTAAAATTAAAAAAACAACTGTTAATAAATTACAAACTAATAAAAAGTCACAAGGTAAAAATGATGGCTCGACTGAACAGTATAGTCAAGGAAATTCTCAAACAAATATGAATGTTAAACAAACACAGAAAACTAACAAGAAAAAGAAAAAAAAACTTCAAGATACAATGAGACAAACAAAACTAAACTTCACATTAAAGAAGAATGCAAATGAAAAAAATGTTACTGGTGATAATAGTGCAATAAGCGCTGCTATTCATATTGTGAATAAAAAAAGGGTAGAACAATTAAAGCAAGTCAACACATCCAAAGGAGAATCAAATAGTGAAATGGATAAAACAGATAAAATTAATAAAGTTAATTCAAAAGGTAAACCGCAAAAACAGCAATTAGCTAGCAAGCTAGTTAATTTAAATAAGACTATTGACATGAAAAGGAAATCAATAACAAAAATAAATACCTTTAGAAGACCACATAGTATAATTAACAAACGAATCAAGCAACCTATCATAACAAGTACACCACTTCATGTGCAAACTAATAAATTATTTTAACCAACTACAAATGATAATTTGGACATCAGTGAAATAAGTAGAAGAGAATCTGTAAATACCAATAATCATAATAGCAGTAGTAGTAGTACCAGAAACCTAAGACTTTCTCGTAATTAAAAAAATTGTATAAATTTAAAATTGTTAATATTATTTAATTATGGTTGCAAAACACCAATATATTAAGTATATGATGGAATGTGCATCCAATAATTAAACACGCACATTATTTTTGTACAATATACAATAACATTCTAATATTTTTCATCCAAAATAATTGAATAAACAATAATTTTATTCATAATAACATTGTAATATTTTTCATCCAAAATAATTGAATAAACAATTATTTATTAACTTCTAAGAAAGGAAATAAGGATATTTATTTACAAAATGTTTCTTATTAGAAATAATAAATTATAATTTGTAACGGGGTACGGATTGAATATAAGGAATAAAAAAATCAACGAAGGTATCGGGGCGCGAACCCACGATCCCGGGAGCGCGAGGCAGAAGCCTCACCACTGCGCTACCATTCGCAATTATCCCGGCTAGTCGACTTGGTCCTATCGACGAACGTCGCCGATAATTCAGGGATCTAACCTGCGCCGACACTCGAAAATCCGTACCCGTTATATCCCCCACCCAAACGCGACCTACGCCCTCGGGGAGCCGTTTGATCACTTCGATCACCTGGGCTAGAGAGGCGAAGGTTGTCCCTGCTCGACCGGTGTCAAGAAGACCGTTTTCTGAGCACCGGGAGCCTCGTTAGGGATAGCCGTGCGTTTGCACCACCACGCTTGAGATCCCAGAAACTCAAGCTCCCCTACGTCTAGTGCCAACCTTGGAGGTGTACTGCGTATACGTATACACACTGCGGAGCTGCAGACACAGGCTTTTCTCCTACAGTCGTACCTCCGCACTTTTTGACGTTCTCGCGGGGAAATCCACCGGGACTGTGGTGGTGGGGATGGGAGTTTATGACCGACTTCGGTCCAAGATGAGCCAGGCGAAGATAAACTACTTCGTTTCTTCTGGCAAGTGGGTTTTTGAGTTGGGCGCCATTTGTATTTACGGTCTTTCTTCGTTAAAGACGTAAGGGGCTCGGCGATCGTCGCGAAATCCTTTAAGAATTTCCGATACCACGACGCCATTCCTAGGAACCTCCTAAGCTGCTTAATATTTTTAGGAGCTGGGTAGTTTAGTATCGGTTCAATCTTAGTTGGATTGGGCCGAAAACCGTCGCGGTTTACCAGTACCCCGAGGTACTTTTCCTCTTCCTGGCAAACTACGCTTTTCTCGCGATTTACAGTTAGCCCCGCTTATTTGATTCGCCACAGAACTGTCTCAAGTAACTTAACGTGCTCCTCGAAAGTCTCGGAAGTAATTATCACGTCGTCGAGATAGGAGTGTACATACGGCTCGAGGCTAGGTCCGATGATACGATCTATCAGCCGCTGGAACGTCGCACCAGCATTGTTCAGTCCATACGGCATTAGCGTGAATTGGTACAGGCCCATCCCTGGTACCGTGAAAGCCGTTATCTCGCGAGAGTTGGCATGCAGGGGGATCTGGTGGTACGCGCTACTCAGATCCAGCGTGCTTATATACCGTGCACTTTGTAACTTGCGCAGGATGCTATCCATATTCGGGAGGGGATAAGCATCCGGCTTAGTTACTGCATTGATTTTCCTGAAATCGATGCAAAACCTATATTTGCCATTATCCTTACAGACCATGACCACAGGACTAGACCAACTACTAGCCGAAGGCTCGATTATGCCCGCAGCGAGCATTTCATCAACCTGTTCCTTCATTTTATCGCTAATAGCCTTGGATACTGGATAGCACTTTTGCTTGATTGGGCGAGCTGATCCTACATCGATCGTGTGCTCCGCCAAGCTCGTGCGTCCGATAGGACCGCCACCCGGTCACAGCATCCGGTCTAGTAGTTTTCGGAGTTGCTCTCTCTCGGCGGGTAGCGCGTCCGCTAAGCCGATCGAGTTGAGAGATGCTATACACGGGAAATCTACGCCCGCCAACTCCAAGGAGACTGATCTCTTCTTATCTTTAAAAAGCAAGCGGTTCTCTTGTGGAAAGAGGATCGCATTAAACTTCTTAATAAAATTCACGCCTACATAACAATCAGCGTCTAAGTGTGGCATTATACCTATTTTGAGGTCGTGTTTTATACCTGCGACCTCAAACGGCAAGTAGGTATAACCCGTGACAGGAGAGAAACGTCCGTCTCCTAATTTCGCTCCCTTCCCGCTATCAGGTCGTACTGATTTACCTAATTCATTGGCAATCAGGAGGGCGATCGGTCCCAAATTTCGCATCACTCGTCACAAATTTTTAATGTCTTTACACCTTCTTAACAAATATATTATATTAAAATTGTTCATCAACATTCTTCAATGAACTAATAATGCACAGTCTATTTTGTTTTTAACTTGTCGGAAGCACTTCATCTCTGAAGGCAAGAGCAGAAACTACTTTTTGGTGTCCTTAATATTCTCTCTTCACAGTTCCTGTTGCTATATTCCATAATAATGCAACACCATCCGACGAAGCAGTAAAAATGTATTGCGAATCAGCACTGAAAGCTACATCCCAAACCCATCGTTTAGCTTCATGCTGTAGAACTTGCACCTCGGAAAAGTCTGTTGTTTTCCAAACTTTGGCAGTCTTATCTGCTGAAGTAGTAACAAGAAGTGTACTATCAGGACTAAACTTACATCTAAGTGCATATGCTCTATGTGCATTTAACTTATGCCTAGGATTTAATTTTGTAGGTTCTTCACCGATACCACCGGTAAGTGTCCATATAAAACAATGACCTGTTGTTAACAGCAGCCATATAAGTCCCAACTGCATCAACTGCTATGTCTTGAATAGAAGCTTCTGCTTCAGGTATTAATTGCTCATTATGGTCTGACCTTAGATCCCACAAATGTATAACTCCACTTTTTGCTTGATACGTTTCATGACTGGGCTCCAGAATCTAAATTGTTAAATAAATTATTTTATTAACAAATAATTATATTATTTTTAACTTCTCTAAAATAATTTATTCAAATAATTAATAAACATTTCCTAAATTTTTTTTACTATTTTTATTTAAATCTTGATACTTAGAAATGTAGTAAAAATAAAAAATTTAAATAATCATTATACTGTACCTGTGAAAACTGTAGTGCAAAACCAAGAATTTGACAAACTTTTAAATTATCAACATTAAACATAACCAATAATTGTCACTGACAGGTTCTGCTACGCGCACGTTTCTCGGCAAATTAGATGATTGACGACCGTGCAAGATAAAAGATGACCGTTTAAGATAATAATGAAAAAATAACTAGATCACGCGTGTCTCACTCACTCTTTCGTTTTCCCCTATAGCTCTGTCTCAACTTTTTCGAGTAGACATATATATATTTATAGGAGACGAAAAGGATATCAAAAAATACATAGCCCAGTAAAAGAATTTGACATCTCAGATATTTACATGAAATTTCATTTATTTAAAGAGTATTACTAATCGTTATTATTACATGTTTAACGTTCAATTTGTGTCTCTAGATAGTAATTTATAAAACACCTCCCACGAAGGTATCAACATTCGCAAGTATGGTTTCTAATCACAGTTTAAAAAACTTTCTCTGATAAAAGAAATCTTGAATTTCAACTCTCACTTTTTTCTACTTACTGTTTTCAATTTCACATTTTTTTATATACTTTGTACTGAAGCTCTATAAAGTTTATACAATACAAAGTACTGCATTCAGAGTGGAATAATCGATAGTATTTTTACTATACCATAAATTTGTTTTTAATTAATAATTTATATATTTTTGCGTTGACTTCGTAGAAAGTTTCTGCAATTGAAAGTACCGAAATCAAATTGGTATCGACAAGTATATTTTTCCATACCATAATGTTTTTAATTAAACATTTATATACTTTCCTTAAACTCCATAAAAAGTTTCTGCAATTGAAAGTACTGAAATCAAATCGGTATCGACAAGTATTTTATTCCATACAAAAAATTTGTTTTTAATTAAACATTTATATACTTTGCTTTAACTCCATATAGAGTTTCTGCAATTGATATAGTACTGAAATCAAAGTGATATTGATGTCTGGAAAGCATTTTATAAAACACCTTCCACGAAGGTGTCAACGTTCGCAAGTATAGTTTCAAATTGCACTTTCAAAATTGTTATCTGATAACAAAAATCTTTAATTATTACTCCCATCCTATTTCTACTTATATTTTGCTTAAACTCCATAAAAAGTTTCTGCAATAGATACTACTGAAATCAAAACAACACAATCGATAAGTACTTATAACCATATCATAAATTTGTTTTCAATTAAATATTTATATATTTCACATAAATTTCATAAAAAGTTTATGCAATAGAAAGTACTAAAATCAAAGCGGAATAATCGACAAGTATTTTTTACCATACCGTAAATTTGTTTTTAATTAATCATTTATATATTTTTTTGCGTTAACTGCATAAAAAGTTTCTGTAATTGAAAGTACTGAAATCAAATTAAATCACAAGTATTTATCTTTACAAATACAAATATTTATTAATTCAATTGAATACAAACATTTGTTCGGAATAGTATTCTACAAATTTTGTCCACATAAACAGAAACTTCTAATTTATTTATTAGGGTTTCACTTTCAATAATTTATTTATTTGTTATTATTACATGTTTAATGTTCAATTTGTGTCTCTAAATGGTAATTTATAAAACACCTTCCATGAAGGTGTCAACATTCGCAAGTATGGTTTCTAATCACAGTTTTAAAAATCAAAATGCAATTGTCAAGTATGGTGTATATTTTAATCACACTTTTAAAATTGCTATGTAAATATAATAGTTAAACATTTCTAATTTTTAAGCAAATTTTGTTGCACCACAATAAAAACAAAATTTTTTTATTAAGAAATTAACTACGTACATAATTCCTAAATAGTTTCTGCAATGGAAAGTACTGAAATCAAAATGAAATTGACAAGTATTTTTATAAATATTTATTACTATAAAACTTTACGTTTAATGTTGTAAAACACCTTCAAGAAGGTGTACATTTTGGCAAGTATGGGTTCGGTCCGATCACAATTTTCCAATATTTTTATTTTAACTAAACCTATATTACATAATAACTTATTTATCAATAGAATAATACTAATGAAGTTATTACATTAGAAAGTACTGAAATCAAAATGCAATTGTCAAGTATGGTGTATATTTTAATCACACTTTTAAAATTGTTGTACATAATTCGTAGAAAGTTTCCGCATAGAAAGTACTGAAATCAAAATGGAATCGGCAAGTATTGCTTTTCAAAAATAAATATATTTTTCGAACTGAATGTACTAATATTCTCTGAATAATTCTATCTTACTCATTTATGCCCTATATATCATTATTGCAGATAATATTAATTTGTCAAACCGAGTACAAGCACTTCATAAGTATTATATAGTAAAAAAAATAAATAGATACGATCCATTGCAAATAGAAATTCGTTTTATAGTTTAAAACATTAGAAATCTTTATTTTAACATTTTTTTAATCGTTAATCTACTTTCTTAAGTTAGTAAGAGAATATTCAAAATTAACTCGTGATACACCCAACGGTGGTGCAAGTATTATTTCATTTAAAAAGAATAAAAATGAGAAAAATTTCTGTTTTATTACTTTTCCATAAATTAATTTTGCACAAATGAATATTATTATAAAATTGTGTAAATGAGTAAGATAGAATTTTTCAGAAAATATTAGTACATTCAGTTCGAAAAATAAATATATTTTTCGAACTGAATGTACTAATATTTCTGAAAATTCTATCTTACTCATTTATTTTTTTTTTTTTAGTTACAGCAGAAAATACACAATTTTATAATAATATTCATTTGTGCAAAATTAATTTATGGAAAAGTAATAAAACAGAAATTTTTCTCATTTTTATTCTTTTTAAATGAAATAATACTTGCACCACGCGTTGGTTTGCCTTATTACTTTTAATAAGTTATAATTAGCAATGCATAATATATTATATATGCACATCTATATCAAGTTATGATAAATATTTTAAGGTAAGTTAATAGGTACAACATATCTAAATGATTTTTAGTGACTCTCATAAGCCCTATATATATCATTATTGCAGATAATATTAATTTGTCAAACCGAGTACAAGCACTTCATAAGTATTATATAGTAAAAAAAATAAATAGATACGATCCATTGCAAATAGAAATTCGTTTTATAGTTTAAAACATTAGAAATCTTTATTTTAACATTTTTTTAATCGTTAATCTACTTTCTTAAGTTAGTAAGAGAATATTCAAAATTAACTCGTGATACACCCAACGGTGGTGCAAGTATTATTTCATTTAAAAAGAATAAAAATGAGAAAAATTTCTGTTTTATTACTTTTCCATAAATTAATTTTGCACAAATGAATATTATTATAAAATTGTGTAAATGAGTAAGATAGAATTTTTCAGAAAATATTAGTACATTCAGTTCGAAAAATATATTTATTTTTGAAAAGCAATACTTGCCGATTCCATTTTGATTTCAGTACTTTCTATTGCGGAAACTTTCTACGAATTATGTACAACAATTTTAAAAGTGTGATTAAAATATACACCATACTTGACAATTGCATTTTGATTTCAGTACTTTCTAATGTAATAACTTCATTAGTATTATTCTATTGATAAATAAGTTATTATGTAATATAGGTTTAGTTAAAATAAAAATATTGGAAAATTGTGATCGGACCGAACCCATACTTGCCAAAATGTACACCTTCTTGAAGGTGTTTTACAACATTAAACGTAAAGTTTTATAGTAATAAATATTTATAAAAATACTTGTCAATTTCATTTTGATTTCAGTACTTTCTATTGCAGAAACTATTTAGGAATTATATGTACGTAGTTAATTTCTTAATAAAAAAATTTTGTTTTTATTGTGGTGCAACAAAATTTGCTTAAAAATTAGAAATGTTTACATAGCAATTTTAAAATTGTGATTAAAATATACACCATACTTGACAATTGCATTTTGATTTTTTAAACTGTGATTAGAAACCATACTTGCGAATGTTGACACCTTCGTGGAAGGTGTTTTATAAATTACTATTTAGAGACACAAATTGAACATTAAACATGTAATAATAACAAATAAATAAATTATTGAAAGTGAAATCCTAATAAATAAATTAGAAGTTTCTGTTTATGTGGACAAAATTTGTAGAATACTATTCCGAACAAATGTTTGTATTCAATTGAATTAATAAATATTTGTATTTGTAAAGATAAATACTTGTGATTCAATTTGATTTCAGTACTTTCAATTACAGAAACTTTTTATGCAGTTAACGCAAAAAAATATATAAATGATTAATTAAAAACAAATTTACGGTATGGTAAAAAATACTTTTCGATTATTCCGCTTTGATTTTAGTACTTTCTATTGCATAAACTTTTTATGGAGTTTATGTGAAATATATAAATGTTTAATTAAAAACAAATTTATGATATGGTTATAAGTACTTATCGATTGTGTTGTTTTGATTTCAGTAGTATCTATTGCAGAAACTTTTTATGGAGTTTAAGCAAAATATAAGTAGAAATAGGATGGGAGTAATAATTAAAGATTTTTGTTATCAGATAACAATTCTGAAAGTGCAATTTGAAACTATACTTGCGAACGTTGACACCTTCGTGGAAGGTGTTTTATAAAGTGCTTTCCAGACATCAATATCACTTTGATTTCAGTACTATATCAATTGCAGAAACTCTATATGGAGTTAAAGCAAAGTATATAAATGTTTAATTAAAAACAAATTTTTTGTATGGAAAAAAATACTTGTCGATACCGATTTGATCTTTTATACAGTAATATGTCGTTCTTAAAGCTATCAAGACATGAAAGTTCCAAAGTTTCCAATACCATATCTGCGAACCATGGACTGGTACAAAAACCCATAGGAGCTCCCATTATTTGTTTATATATCCCCTCCATAAATTCAATCTTAACAAGGGAAATGCTATTCTTCAGAAATCTCCATTTTTTTTATATTGCTTGTAGTATTAAATTTTTTGGTAAATTTGAGAAAAGAGAACACTCAAATTGTCTAATATTTTTTTCCATTCTGTACTATTTTTTAAGTTTGATGCTGGTTTTGGAATATATTTATTAAATAATATACTTAACGCTTTATCAAAAGCATAAGTAGGACTATTCATAGCAGATACTATAATACGGATGGGAAAGTTTTCTTTGTGAATCTTAAGTAAACCATAAGCTTTAGGAATGTTAGTGTTGTCTAAATTTAATTTAATATTATCAAAACTATTTTCATTATTAAAAATGCCTTTATTATCCCAATCTTTTATAATAGACTGAGTTTTAGTTTGCAATTTCCTAAGCGGGCATTTTTTAATTTCCGTATAATATTTTCTGTCATTGAGTGAGTCCTCCATCTTCCTAATATACATAGATCTCTCCATAATAACGCATACCGCCCCCTTATCTGCCTTAGTGACAACATCTTGGTTGTTTTTCAGAAATTTAACTGTTTTGTTGTAGTTTTCTGCAATAATTCTATCCGTATAACTTGTGTGTTTTTTATTCGTAACAAATTTATTAACACACTGTACAAGTTCTTTCTTTAATTTATTATTCCTAACCGCAATACTTTCATAATTTAAATCGTCATTAGTATTGTTATCTTGTGTGTTGGTTTCATTAACTTGAAGGTGGAACTCAATGTCTTTCAAAATTTCGAAAGCGGAGCTTTTATCGAAATTGGAGGTAAAATTAAATTTTTCGCCAAGACGCAATGTATCACGAACGTAAGGAGGGATGTCTCTATTCGTGGTGTTAACTACCCATTTATCTCTTATATCAACAAATTCACCTTCGGACTCCGTATTATAAAATAAATTTGTATGTCTCATGTATTTTTCGTCATTTAATTTGAGATTGTTTAATTTTTTGCTTTTTATCATTTTCTGTTTCGAGTGATATATATCTAAAATGTAGGGGTAAAAGTTTTTAAATTTATTTGCGTACTCGTTACCTATTTTATCTTTAATTATCTTAATACTATCGTTAATCCTATTATCTATGTACTTTAAATGTATGTTTAAATCTGTTTTTTCTAATTAAATTCTAATTAAATTGGGTAAAGATAAAACAGTAAAGAATGAAATTTGTAATATTGTATATAAGATACCATGTGGTAACTGCCCAGCGTTATACATAGGCACGAGTAAGCGTAAACTCAAAACCCGCATAAGAGAACATGAATATGACATAAAAAATAAAAATGACAGATCGGCATTAGCGGTCCACACAATTAAAACAGGACATAGCATTGATTTTAAAAAAACATGTATCATGGACATTGAAAATAATTTTAAAAAACGTATGTTCTCTGAAATGATGAATCTTTATATACATGACGAGACATTAAACCGTATTGAAGACGTAAATTTTCTAAAAAACATATATAATGTTACGCTTGACAGTGTGAAAATGTTATATGCGTAGGCGGTATGGTACATCGATATTTGTTAACTCTTTCGCTTGGCCGTCCACTTGATGTGTTCAGTCTCTGGGTATGCTGGGGGGATTATGCGGCGCATGGAGGTGGCACATCTTATGAGCTGCCGGGGGGAATCCTAGTAGGCTTGGGTTTAACAGGTCGAGTGTGTTACTTCTTCGCGGCGCGTAGTTGCCTAGTACATGAGAGAAGTTTCAGTTCGTTTGGCCCCGCAATATATTTACTCCTTTATTATTTTGATACGATTTGTAAGTATGTACTTGTACGTGTACACGTTGTACATGTATTATATATATATGTACACATTTGTATATGTATATGCCGAAATGTATTGTTAGCGGTTAGACGACGTTATAATAGTATATAAGTCTCACTAGTGTACAGTACTCCCTTCGGGGAGGTCCTCGTTTTCTTTTCGACATGTAGAGTGGAGGGTTGTGCGAAGGTAATAAGACCTTTTAATTTTAATTGTTCAATAATTCTTCTCTTCTAGTTTATATTCGGTTTTTAATTTTTAATATTAATTTTAATTTAATTTAATTTGATAGTTGTGTGCGATATTGATGGAGAATTGTGTTCAAACCAATATGCAAACTTAATATCTCTGCGCCTTTTTTATTGGTAAGATTATGTATTACGTGAGTTTTATTATTGTTATCTTATTAATCTGTGCAAATCGTAAATTTAATGAATATTTTTTGTATAGCCTTGAAAAGGGACGGTTCACAAAACGTCCGAAACGTCGGCACAAAATAAAAAACTGAGTTCGTGGAGATCAATTGGAGTTTTATTATTTTTTACTAAACTATTTTTGGACGAACAATAAATTCTTTTACCATCTATAAAAATATTATATTCCTAATGGCATTCCATACGATTAAAGTCACAAGGTATATTATAAAATTATCTAATTTTCATTTTAAATTATTATTGTTTGAAATATAATAAGTCTTTTTGTATTTCAGTATCCTGATTAGTTTATTAAGACTATCGAAATAATCAAAAATGCAGTAGTATTTCTTAATGATTAAGTTAAAAGGTATAGTTTTGACTTTGTCAATTTATTTATAATTAATAATAAAAATGTTTTTGTTACAGATATAACATATATAATATTAATAATATGTGACAATATGCATATTGGATATAAATCTTCTAAATGGCATTTTAAAAACAGTAATATTTATTTGAATATTTTATCTAATGTTTAATTAATTATACATTTAATATTTAATGTTATAATTTAATTTTTCTGTTAAAGATGATTTCGATGAATACTTGCTGAATTTATAAATTATATAAACAATAAAAACGATATATTGAAAAAAATATATCTTATGAAATATACAAGTGAATAGAGTACAATTGTAACATAATAATTGTAATTTAATTGAATAACATAATAATTGTAATTTGAAATTTTTGCAAAAATAAGTTTGTAAAATAAACAATAAAAATTAATTTGATTTATTGTATGTTCCAGTGTTGAAATTTTATTAATTTTAATTACGTAATCAAATGTTATTTTAATTATTGTTATTAAGATAATTTTCTGGTAATAATATCGACATAGTAGTTGATATCTATTTGTTTAAAAAAACTATAAGGCCCAAAAATGTAAGGCCCAAAATTTATAAGGCCCAAAAATGTAAGGCCCAAAATTTATAAGGCCCAACAATCTAAGGTCCAAATTTATAAGGCCCAAAAATGTAAGGACAAAAATGTAAGGTTCAAAAAATGTAAGGTCCAAAAGTGTAAAGTCCAATTAAAATAAAACTTTGAAACTAAAAAAATGCACTTTTAAAAAACCGGAGAACCGGAGACCAAAAGTCGATCCACTTTAATATAATATAAGATATTATTTTAATAATTTAAATTTTTTATTTAAATTTAATATTATTTTATAATTTAATTTTTACTTATAGGCAGTCAATCGATAGCTTTCTAAATCTGTTTTTTAATTAAATCTTAAGGGTTATTTATCTTGTTTTAAACCCCCCTTTGTCTGAATTGTTAGATAATTAAAAAAACTATCGATCGACTGCCTATAAGTCGAAATTAAATAACGCAAAGTACCCCTTTTAGTCGAATAACGTTAAAGGTTGTTTCAAAATATACATGCTTCCCTTACATAGAAGCTTGTTACTGTGTGTGTCCCCATTGGAATCCAGCTGAATGGATAGATAATTAAAAAAGCTGTCGATTGACTCCCTATAAGTCAAAATTATATACTCCAAAGTATTCCTTTTAATCGAATAACGTTAAGGGTTGTTTCAAAATATTCACGTCTTTACGCATGTTATTACGTAAATTTCTGAATGTGCGTGTGCGTGAGCATACATACACATACGTACATACATACATGCATGCATGCACATTTATGAACATTTATATTTGTTGAAAAAACAATATAATTTAATTAAACTATGGTATTAGCAAACAGTTGAAATGCTGGTGTTACCAGTGATGTGTTGTTATTACAGCGCTGAAATTACTGGTGAAATATCAAACGTATTTTTTACGTGCCTAAGTATTAAATTCTTATTCCACATTAGTTTTTGTGAAATTAATAATGATTTAACTAAGAATAACTGTGTCCAGAGAAAAAAAATAATTTATTTCGTTCTTTTAAAAACGAACGCAGTATTATCATCATGATATTCCGTAGCATGAAGGTATTACTGCAGTGCATCATTATTTTACTCTTTATACTACGATATAAAATATACTGATTGTTCTCTAAAGTACAAAATTAATTATTAACAACTTGTATTATTCTTTAATATACTTATGTTGATCGAATTTAGTAAATCACATTTATTTTACATCAACGTAAAGCAACTTTTGCACGAATCGCAGTAATACATAAATTTTTTTCGCAGAATTTGTTCAATTATCCATAATTTATCTAAAACGCCGCATTAGACAAAGGTAACTACGGTTTTTTTGATATTTTCCATTTTTAATATTTTACTCCAAATCTACTGGAAAGTCCACATTTCAAATTCCTTGGATTTGAAAAAAATACACATCCTGGAGACGATATCCAGGTGGTCAGGGTGCCATCCACATCATCCGGACATCGTCTACAGGAAAGTCTACATGCCATTCTGCATAAATATGCAAAAAATATTGTCACTTCCTGGAGATGATGTCCAGGTGGTCAGGGTGAACTCCAGGTCATCCGGACATCGTCTACAGGAAAGTCTACATGTCATTACCCCTATTGTCAACCACTCACAGGTAAAACCAAATGTGGTAAACGATAAATCTAATCGAACGCCAATTCCGTACGCCGTACGCCTTACACCGGAAAAATTTTACTTATATAATTTTACTTATAGTATGATGATGATATGATTAGCGTTAAAATTTCGTCGAAGTTTTATTTCTTCTACACGGAGAGAAATGTATATTTAAATATTCCTATAATCTTCAGTAAAAATTGCTATACTGTATTTTAATGGAGACACAAACTTAATTTATACTAAATTTTAGTATATGGTATCGTAAATTTTCGAATTATCAAATTTTACTATACCGTATATTAAATATTATGTATATTGTATATTAAATTTTATAAAATTAATAGTGTTATTGATATTGAAATATAACTCGATATAAAGAGCACAACTCACACTACTTCATTTAATATTTATTTTTTTTATTTACTAGTTTTTGTGCCATTTTTCTGGCACTTCCTGCCGTTTGTCCCCGCTTGGAGAACTTCAATGGCATTTACCCACCACCTCTGTGTGGGTGCTTTTTCCCCACCTATTTTAATCCCCAACCACCCGAGATGGCTTGGTGTCTTCGAAATATTCTGTTTGGGTGTCAAAGTCACATTGCGTATAGGACATGACACCGAAACAGAACGTTCCACACCTCCCGCTCTCGTTGTAGTATGTGAAAAAACACCTAACCGATCACGAAAGCCGCACGAGAATGGTCGCCCATCCAACTACTAACCGCGCTCAGCGCTGCTTAACTTTCGCGATCGGCCGAGGTGCGTTTCCACCACTCCGCCACCGCGTCGGTCACTATACTTCGTTTAATATTTTAGGCTTAAGGAAAGAGAGGAAGAGAGGCATATGTACACAAAAACTTCGCATTGTCTTTACGCTTTCTCCATAATTTTTGCTCACTTATCCGGATGTATTTGACAGTAATTTTTCTAAATTTTACTATACTGTGTATGAAAATGTATGCAAATGTATATTATTTAGAATTTTTACTATACCACATAGTAAAATATTATTCTGATATATACTTAACAAAATTAGTGCGAATTTAGTACAAAATCAGCACTAAATTTAGCGCTAAATCAGTACAAAATTGGTACGAAATTCGTCCGAAATTTGTACAAAATTTGTACCCTGAAAGTCCAAATTTACAATTCTAAATAAGCACAAAATTCATGCAAATAATATACAGAATTCGTACAAAATTAAGACATAATTTGTACTAAATTTGTACGAATTTTATATCCTATTAAAAAATTCACGCTGATTCAGTACTGATTTCATATTGTAATCAATATAAAACCATCACCGAATCAGAGTAAAATCAGTACTGAATCTGCAGTAACTTTTTCCCAAAACGCAGAATTGAATTATAGTACAGAATCAGTACAAAATCGGTATTGAATGTTTACTGAATCTGCGATGAATCAGAGTTACACGCAGAGTAATAAAACAATAAAAGTTAATTTATATGTTATTAATAAAAGTGAGTAATCACATACCGTAACACGTGTTTATTCACATGATTTTTTACATATTAAATAACGTGATTATTTCGTTGTAAATTTCCAAGAGAAATGTATGTAGTATAATTTTCTAAAAAAATTAGGTAAAAACACATAAAATTGTCAAAAAAACATAAAATAAATAAAAAAAAGTATTACACATTTTTCTGTTTATGTTAGTTATATCACCCATCCACTTAAATTACTAACCGCGGTCAATTCTGCTTAACTTTCATGATCAATCATTTCTCAGTCTACTCTCAATGCTACATTCACAAACAATTACGAAGATAATAAAAACATATTTGTAGACGTTTCAAAAAGCCTAGTTACAATTAATATGAAATTGCTGCAATATATTACTAAATATATATTGTTCTTCTAATATGGTACCGATGTACACATTGAAATTTTAACTTGTATGAAATTGCCCATATTTTAAAAAATATGTTTATTCCATTAAAATTGATGCCACTAAAATAAATTCTAACTGGGCTTTTCGAAAAGTCTACAAATATGTTTTTATTATCTTTGTAACTGTTTGTGAATGTAGCATTGAGAATAGACTGAGAAATGATTAATATACTGAGAAATGATTTATCATGAAAGTTAAGTAGCATTGACCGCGGTTAATAAGTGGATGGGTGAATAACTAACATAAACAGAAAAATGTGTAATACTTTTTTTTATTTATCTTATGTTTTTTTGACAATTTTATGTGTTTTTTTTAGAGAATTATATTATATTTATATTATATTATTTTTTTAAAGAATTATACTACATACATACTCTTGGAAATTTACAACGAAATAATCACGTTATTTAATATGTAAAAAATCATGTGATTAAACACGTGTTACGGTATGTGATTAATCACTTTTATTAATAACATATATATAAATTAACTTTTATTGTTTTATTACTCTGCGTGTAACTCTGATTCATCGCAGATTCAGTAAACATTCAATACAGATTTTGTACTGATTCTGTACCAATTAATTTCTGCGTTTTGGGAAAAAGTTACTACAGATTCAGTACTGATAGCGTGAATTTTTTTAACAGGATATAAGATTCGTACAAATTTAGTACAAATTATGTGCTAATTTTGTACGAATTTCGTACGAATTTTGTTCTAATTTTGTACTAATTTTGTACAAATTCTGTATATTATTTGCATGAATTTTGTACAAATTTCGGACGAATTTCGTATCAATTTTGTACTGATTTAGCGCTAAATTCAGTGCTGATTTTGTACTAAATTCGTACTAATTTTTTTAATAGGGTAGCATAATTTTATAGAAGTATATTAAATTTCCTTCATGAATCGAGTTTGTGTTCCGATTACTGAAAAGTAGAGCAATTTTTAATTATACATTTCTCTCCGTGTATAACTTTATAATGTACTTGATCTAGGGTTGCTTCTACACTTAGGAATTTTTCATTATTTGTTTATAACTATCGTGTGAAAGGGCATTGACACATGAAATTCTGGCTTTCTTTATATTTTTATATAGTTGAATTAATATTCTAGATTTTGGAAAATATTCGTTTCTCCGAGGTTAAGTACTCCGAGTACATTACAAGGTAATATTTTCGAAAACTAAAAGTATATGCTTTCAAGTCATAAAGGTATAGTCTAGTTATATGAAAACACTTTCCACACTTATATTTAAATGTTTTTAAATACATGAATTACTTACGTTGATTTTCTTTTCGTTGAGGTGTTCTGCTTCCTTAGATTTAGGGAATCAAATAACTATTTAACACTTTGGTTATAATTAATTAAACCTTCTAATTTATATTAAAGTTTGAAGTTATTCAATACATTTTAAATTTTATCTTTACTACTCTCAGTAAACGTTTACTTGAAAGACGAGTCGATGTATTGTACGAACTATCGAATTACAGGTCGATATCTTCAATTTATTTAAAAAAAAGTATTTATAAAATATAAAATTAATTTACAAACTTTAATTAAGTTATAAAACGAACTCATTTAATAAATTGCTGACTTTGCATTTTGATTAATCCTTCGATTGATTGCTAATATCTTGATCATTTACAAACTTCGACGTTGGATCTTTAATTTACATTCCCTACTAGCACACAACGTTGTAGCAACGTTGTGGCAACGTTGTTTTGACAACGTTACAACGTTGTTATAAAAGTTTTTGAAACGTTGAAGCAACGTTGCTACAACGTGCGATATGTCCGCTAAGATTTATGTAAGTTGCCGCGATAAGTGGAAATAACGTTGTGATAACTTTTGAGCAACGCTGAAAATGCCTTTGAAAAATGTATTCCATAGAAAAATTTAAAAAATGTCCTGGGCAAGCAAATAAATACATTTTTTAATGCACAAAATTTTAACTAATAAAAAAAAATAAAAAAAATTTTCAACCCGCGGGAATTAAACCTCGGATCTTCAGCTCCGAAGGCTTACTCTCTACCAACTGAGCTATTTTGTTGTTCCTGTCATTAAATAAACTTTAGGTTATTAATTTCGGAGCATATTTTGATAGTAGTTTATATAACCAAAAGTTAATTAAAGCGTAAGATAAGGACAGATGCATAGATTTTTAGGGTATATAAAGAGGACCCAGAACAGACACAGCCACTCCTAATTTTTCGCCTAAAGCTTTCGTAAGGCGAAGCTCTGCTAGTCAACTCTTTGATTTTTATCCGAGGGCGTGGCACTGCTACTCGGACTTTAAAGAAATACGCATTCAAAATCAAGAGAGATCTTGTATTCGGGGATCGAGACGCATCGTTGACATCTACGAGCCATACTCAAGGAACTACGACTTCGACATCTGGCAATCATCGGACTCCGAAAGCATACGCATCTAACGTCGACGCCCGCAGGTCTAGCAGGACATTATCGAGCCATTTGACACCGCTGTCCACGTTCGAGGCGGACCTTCGTTCCTCACCGTATATATATATATATATAAATATACACACTTATATATATATATATATATATATATTGGGTACTTAAGGTATATTCTTTTCGGCTATCTATACGCTTGTAATATTCGTAAAGGCAAACATGATATTTTATGTTATCTCAATTACTGAACCAACCGTTTTCTCTTACAAGAACTATTGTTTGGAACTGCAATTTATTTATAATAATTCTTATTTCGATTATTACTTATTAATGTTTATAATAAAATAACTTTGTGTATATTTCATTCTATAATTTGTTAACGTGTTCGCCGTACAATTGTTTATTTAATCAAAATTAAAATCGTTATTTGATTTAAATAATTTTATGCAATCGTTAATAAAATAGTGTAATTTTATGTGTGTTTTTGCCCATTAAAACGTTATAAGAATTTAGTTACACGTGTTCATTTAAAAGAAAACAACATATTATGATGTTAACAAATTTAAATAAATAGTGCATGATTAATACGAATAGAAATAGTACATTACGATACAAGTGCGCAAAATAGGTGATTCCCACACGAGTCGGATTTGCCGCTCGAGCGAAGCGAGGGTGAAAAGGTGGGACGGGGTTGAAATCACTTTGTCTTTGATAATTTTGAGCACTATTGCAGGAAAAGTTTATTTTGCGCACTAGTGCGGGAATGTACTAATTTGCGCACTCAACAGCGTGCGCAAGATCGAATTTTGCGCACGGAGTTAAGAAAAATATATTATTTTATTATCCCACATTATATCCTACATCTCTACTCTTAAAATAACTTCGCTCGCTACTCCCGGAGACGTAAGGCTAGTCCTAGACAAACAAGAGTGAAAGGAACGCGAATGGTTTATTAACCATTTGCCTTCTTGTAACATTTTTTATGGTAGTTGGTACAAGTCTGGACGTGACAATATCAAAAATAATAAGATATGATACAAACAGGTAAAAATTTCCTTGTTCCATAAAGAGGGTATATTATTGTGTTTTTGTAAGAAAAATATCACGTGTCTTAATTATTATTACAAACTAATAGATATAAAAATCTTACCATTTAATAACTTATATCTAGTCACAAAATAGTTAGGACATATAGAGTAATAAATTTCTGGCCCAAGTGAGCCTAACATTACTATCGGCTGGTTTTCATATATTCTGTATTTCGAAGTATTCCAGAAACACATATCCTTTAAAAAATATAAATTTTATTATGAGTATAACGATTAAAAGAAAAACAGCTTTATTCGAAACAATCAATTTATTAAACTAAAATCATTAGAGAATTACCTGTAAGTAAATACTACAATTTATTATGTCATCTACTACTATTTGAGGTAAAATTTTTATTTCAAGCATAGCCTTGGCACCAATTCTTTCTTTTGCCTGCACGATAATAGTACTGGAGTCACCTTAAAAATATTTTATTTGGAATTAGCCAAAATTTAATTTATTAGTTGTTATGTAATATAGTAAATGTTCTACGTGATCTATGTACCAAATATTAATAGGTTATTATTACTATAATAATAATTTTTTAATTATTTTGTTTATTGTTTAAATTTATTACATAAAGACGATATAAACTCACAGATTATTTATTTGTATTTGAGCGCCTTATCGACACATATTATAGTTATTCGATGGAGGTTTATGTAGGGATAACGTAGATACTTTGTACCACGGGAACGGAAAATGGTGGGACTTACAATAAGTTAACTAGTAAATAAAATCTATATTTAAATAAAGCTTAAAAAACTGTAGAGGATATGCTGGGATCGAGGGGGCTCGGGCGAAATAAAAAGAACACTCACTCTTGTAATAGAAAAATGAAAAACACCACTTTATTTCAATAGAAAAGTCAACAGAACAATGCACTGCGCGAAAGGCAAAGACGAGTAAAACGGGGAGCGAGTCGCCACGCGGCCTAGCTAAAGACGATCCAGCGAGAGCGAGTGTGAGCGCCACTGCGCTCGCTTGCGTACGTCCCGCGAGGCATTCTGGGTCCAGGAGTGGGGGTCGCCTCGGACTCGCCTGCTCGCTCCTTCTCCCTTCATCTCACACACACACCTTGCTCGCACAAAACCAACACTCCCTCCCGAGCACGTGTGTGAACATCTAGCTGTATATTTATTTTTATTTATATCTGAAATCAAACAAAGTTTATTAGTCAATCCAGCTATTTATTAATAATTTAGTCAAGCATATATGTGATTCCAAAGACATTGCCTTTGTGAATATATCAGCTATTTGCTGATCAGAAGAAATCCAACTTATTTTTACTAGATTTCTGACAACGCACTCTCGAATATAATCTCTTCGAACTTCAACCATATGACGAAGCTTATTCGTACTTTGAACCTGCACACTAGCTATGGCAGATTGATTATTATACCAAATTAACATCGGAGAGAAAGATGTATCTCGAATCAAGCTTAACGAATTATCTAAGGCAATCATTTCTCTGCATACATCACCCATAGAGACTAACTCTACAAACTTACAAAATTTGACCTGTCCTCCGAAACATCAAACTCATCTAGAATTTAACACTCTCGAGTCGTGATTTGTATACGTCGTACATTGCTATTTTATTCGCGAATACGCACTGAAAATCTTAATATCGACCTTACCTCTTGATTTGGGGACATCATAAGCCTTTCTGCTCTTGTTGTCCATCACGAAATCCAGGTGAGTAAAGAAAAAAAAACAACAAACGTCCTCGAGTCGAGCTGAGAAAATGGCGAAGACACCAGTGATCCTTGGAAACGCCTCACAGGAAAATGATCTCCTTTCGTCGAGCTTTTCTCAGTTCGAACTTTTCACCAAGCTTAAATCCAAAAACAAACACTAAAATTTCAAGCAATAGAATGCTTTCCAGTCCGCGACAGAACGCGTATAGAAGTAAAAACATATATATAGCAAAACTATAGTTTGGCAAAAGCTTTAATGAAGTTTTTCAAAGTTTCGATAAATTTAATTAAAGATTCTACAACCTTCAGGTAAGTTCTTATATTATTTCAATATATTTTTTGATTTTGTGCACTCTCCTGGCACTTCCTACCGTTTATGCCCCTGGGGACTTTAACGGTGTCCACCTACCACCTATGTGTGGGTGCTTTTATCCCTCCCTTAAAAACCCCACCATCTCGCATTCGCCCGCGGTTATGCCCGTGGATGAGGGAAACCTGTGAAGCAGGGAAAAACCTCACCCGAGATGGCCGGTGTATTCGAAACATTCTTTTTGGGTGTCAAAGCCACATTGCGTAGGCCTTGACACCGAAACCGAATGTTTCACACCTCCCGCTCACGTTGTGAAGTGTGGAAAAACACCTAACCGATCCCGAAAGCCGCACAAGAATGGTGTCACCCATCCAAGTACGAACCGCACTCAGTGCTGCTTAACTTTCGTGATCGGCCGAGGTGCGTCTCCGCCACTCCGCCGCCGCGTCGGTTCAGGTAAGTTCTTATATTTATTGAGAAAAGTTTTATCCAACTGATATTGTTTTATAAATTTGGAAAAAGTTTGGATTTACTTTAGCTTAAGTTATAAACGTTTAGATAAGGTTTATTTAAATATTGTAAAGTTTTTTTTATTTTAGCGGAATTTATAAGAATTGATGTAATAAATAGAAATGTATCCAAACTTTATCTAACGTTTTTTTAAATTCTATAAAATTTAAAATAAATGTATTAACAATATAAAAATTCTTTATTATACATTCATAAAACCATTATTTATACTTTTATACAATACTTATTTTCACAATAGCGTTTCAAAATTTAAGTAACTTCATTATTTTTTGTCGATTTAACAATAAATCTTTTGTCGCCTAAATTTAGATAAAAACAAACATTTAATATATGATTTACATCAATAAGTATTGAAGTAGCTGAATCGGTACATCTATAAATGGTATGTATAAAGTTATCTACATAGTCGCACTTAAATACTGATTCGATTGCGCATTTAACCATTATCCCATGCGTTTTACAATTTGGAGTACAATTGTCAAATGTAAATACACATGAACATTTTCATAATCTAAAAAAGGTTTCTACATAACCTACATTAACTAAATTGTTCTTTATATATTCTACGTACGATGAGTTTGTACTTTTATTTAAAGAAAATAATTTTATTTCATAATAAATGTTTTTTTTAACAAATTGTGAAAATCATAGCATTTTTTCTCATCAATTATTAATTGGTTTCTTGCGGCTATTCTTTGTACGTGATCAGGTACGTATATAAATTTATCATACGAACCTATTGTAAAACAATCATCACTTACTTTTTCCAGTTTTAGCCTATGCGTACCTGACTTTTCTACTTTGTTAGAAAAATAAAAAACTGAGCTATCCTCTTTAATAATTCTATCTTTAAGTTTAGTAAACCCCATAAAAGTTTTTGCAGATGAAGGAAGCTCATTTATCATTAAGTAAAAAGGCCAGATACTAAATTTAGATGATTTAAAGAGCGGCAATCCGTCAGAATTCCACGTGAAAGTTATGTTATTGGGATTGTTTGTATAATCATTGCGTAACGATTTGTATGCGGAGCCATCGCAAATATCCTCAAAATGATCTTCATTTATTTTTTGTCGTAAAAACCGATATTTTAAATTTTCTTTAAATTCGGATCGGTCAAACATGGAAGATAATTGCGATAAAATAGAAATTTCTTAGAAGTAGCTCATGTTTTCACTTTGATTACATTTATTACACAAATTTTCATTTGATTTAAGGCAGCATGAAGAGCAATGAAAATGTTTTATTAAAGACGCTTTAATGTTTAGAAAAAATTTTTTTAATTTACAAATCGTTTTAATGCAGTTGTTCGGCTTCAAACAATGTAATTCTATCAATGATATAATAAAAGATAATAATTCTGCTGATATATTAAACCTATTGGTTACACTAAAAATTGTCTAAATACTTTCCCCTTAGGTTATAGGTGCACCTTCGTATAGTGGTGCATCTATATTTGGAAAAATATTTTCTTCGTCGTTTGAATCGTCAGCATTTTCTGAGTCTGATGAATCAGATGAGTCCGATGAATCAGATGAATCCCATGAAACGGATGAATCTATTAATTCTGATGAATCTGACGAATTTTCACCATCAATATTATCTGAACTAATACTCTCTTCGATAGAAATACTTCCGTGTCCATTTAATCGAATTTGTTTAGAGCCTATTTTATTAATTATAGGTTGGTTAATTTAAAAATTAAAGAAATTTTAATTAAATTTAATGACAAACTCAGCCAAGATTAACTTTTTATCATTGAAAAAATAACTACAATTATTTATAAAAGAAATTAATAAAAATTCGATATACCTAGATACGGCGGGATACGCATTTCGTGACTTATTTCATTGTTATTTAGTTGCACGTGTTCTTCACTATGTTCTAGAAAATTTTCGTTTCCGTTTATTATTGTGAAATCTATAAATTATTGATTTAATTGGCATGTATGTAATTTGAAGCATCTGCAGTTTTGATAGATTAAAGTAGGAATAAAATAAATAATTATAAAAATTAATAGATTTATAGCTTTTTTAAATATTTATGTATAAGTTTAAAATAATAATACACAATCAATTAAGGTAAACTTCTTTATTAATAAACACCTGGAAAAAGGTGTACTCTGTATTAAACAGTTAAAGAGTAAGATGAATTGAAAAGTAAATATTTTAAATAACTTTTATAATAAGTTTTAAAAAAGATAATTACTTTGTCTATTACCCGATCTACTATCTTCTGTTGAATCAGAACTGTCACTTTCTGAAGAATAAATGTCGCTGCTACTATTGCTAGACGAGTCACCGTCGCTATGATTTATCAAGTTTGACAACAACACGTGCTTTCTTGACCGTGAATATTCTTTTAATTCCCATTTTCGTTTAGACATTCTTTTATCTAAGTAAACCCCCAATTATTTAAATATATATAAGCTTTGTTTATGTAACAAACTTTCTTTTTTGATATAACAAATTTTACCAAATTCAAGAATAAAATTGAATAATTTTTGTTAGCGCCTTTTTGACATTTATATTTGAATTTGCAGTTGCGCGAATTCAATTACAATCGATAAGAAAGACGCTAAATTTCATAGAAGTTAAAAAAATGTTAGATAAAGTTTGGATACATCTCTATTTAGTACATCAATTCTTATAAATTCCGCTAAAATTAATAAAAACTTTACAATATTTAAATAAACCTTATCTGAACGTTTATAACTTTATAATTTTAACCTTTACATTTTATAACTTAAGCTAAAGTAAATCAAAACGTTTTCCAAATTTATAAAACTTAAATCAGTTGGATAAAACTTTTCTCAATAAATATAAAAACTGACCTGAAGGTTGTAGAATCTTTAATTAAATTTATCAAAACTTTGAAAAACTTTATTAAAGCTTTTGCCTAAGTTATGCAAAACTTGGTGGGCACAAAAATATAAAGTTTGGTAATGTCTCATTGCCCAAACTTTAGAAAAGTTTTGCCAAACTATAGTTTTGCTAAAGTTTGGCAAAAATTTTCCCAAATTTGGCCTTGTTTACGCGGGATGGGCTTCGATATGAGACATTTTAACTCTTATATCGATAAATCAAAGGGCGCGATAGCGCCCGACGCAAGTATGGGCGCGTAAGCCATATATACAACTAACTCAGTCCTCATAGTTTTCATTTCATAACCGTTTATTATATACTATTTATTTTTATGAAATCTATGAAATATTACTTTGTCTATTTATTTATCTTTTGTTTACTTCAAATTTTGTCCGAATTCATTCACGCATAATTATATTCCATTTGAAAAAATTCACTTATTGAAGGTAAAATAACTTTTGAGCAAATTATTATATCAGTACCTGAATTTTGATCCCACCATTAGACGTGATTTGGCATATTATGTACTGATCCTTACTAATCTACTCGACTGTTACCGTCCACTGCAAAGTAGATATTTTATATTACATTTATTTAACAAAATCTACCATATTTTATAGATAAATTCAGCGTATGATATAATGATTATAGCTACTTTAAAACAATTTTTTATTATTTTCTATATAAACCCAACATGTGTGTTTGATTCATTGGCAAGTGGAAAAGTCATTTAGTAATTTTGTAACTTTTATAACTTTTATAGTGGTAACTTTATAATTATCCGTCCCTACTGAAGTTACTGAATAACCACATTCATTTTCTATAAAGATAGTATATGTGTTTGATTCTTTGACAACTGTATAATATTCAATTATTATATGACCAGTAATTGGTATAGAATTTTTTTATTTCACGGTTAGGTGAAATGAATGTATTATAGTTATATATTCACTTATAAATAATTTATAAAAACAATGTTTATTATAGTAAGTTATTGTACTCTATACTTATATCCATTGCATACCTCCTTTAACATTTCAATAATACCAATACGTCAGTTCTTTGGCAAATATATAGGTTATATAGAAATTTTGTTAATTTGATATGTATATAATTAATAGCAACGGCAAGTATTTTGTAGATGTCAGCAGAAATTTTTTTTATTTATTAGAGTTTCACTTTCAGTAATATTATTATTCATTATTAATTATTCCACGTTGAATTTGTGCCTCTAGAGAGTAATTTATATTAAACATTATATTATCGATTTGCCCGTCTTACATACACGTAGTTCGTGGTGAATAAACTTGTCTAGTATCGCCGACTAGATATCACGTACTCGATGACTAAACAAAATATGCAACTATATATATGATGTTTACGAAATATTTCCCGCGCAGCGGCTGCGTTTACCTGTCCGCACACTTGCCGTTAAAGTTGTTTGGAAATCGAATTTCCATTTCCAACAACGACAGGTAAAACAATGATAATCTAAATTAGCCTGAGCACGCTCTTCCTCCTCGCGAGCTCTGGCTAGTCGGCGTTGGGCCTCCTTGGCCTCCTCCTCGAGTCTAAAACGATCCTCGTGGGCCCTCTGAGCGGCTTCTTCTCGTCTCTGCAGTTCTTCGGCACGAGCGGCTTCCGCCGCTCTCTCCCGCCGGTCCGCCCTCATGGCCGAGACCGCTTGGCGTTCCGCTTTACGGTATCTAATGAGGGCCTCCCAGGGATCACTTTAATCGGAGGCTTCTTGGTATTTCGCCATGAATTGATCAAACAAGGCAAAGGCGTGCTTTTCGGCGATTGACGTGGCCTTAAAAGACTCACGTGCCTTCGTCAATGCCTCCAACACGGTTTGCCATGCCTCTTCCCTATCCTCCGATAGTTCCTGGCTCAGGGTCGGACCGGATTGAGACGTCGAACCCTCGCTCTGATCCGGAGTACTCATTCCCGGACGTCGAAGGGGAACATACTCCTCTGCGTTCTCCTGGAGTTGGCTGGAGAGCCGGACCTCCGGCTCCCTGGGCCGTTGTTCAGCCCTGACCATGGACGGCGGTGGACCTGCCGGAATCGTGCCTGTAGCCTGAGGCAATTCCGGCTCGACTACCAGGTCGCTCGATGGATGGACGGGTACCCCATCCGGCCCATCCTCCACGATCACCACCGCGTCTTGGTCCTCCTGCCTCCGCCGTCTCTCCTCCACCTCATCTCTCACAGCCTGGTCCACGGCCGTGGTGATCCCGTTGAGGAGCTCAAGCGTCTGTGGCTCGTTAATGCCACTCTGAATGAGGCGGGCCACCAACTGCTCCAGCTGTTCGCTGTCGAACTGGATCGGCATCTAAACAAACAGATACCAATTGTCAGGGTCATTCCAATCTCAGAGTAAATTTCATTAGCCATACTTAACTATCTAACGCTTTGTCATACCTCGTGGTCGACCTCTACCACGTTTAACTTGTCCACGGTGACTTATTTTAGAGACAACATTCGCTCGGTTTTGCGGTATCGCAACGACTCTAGCATGTTTGCGCGGCCTACCTCTGATTCGTTTAAAAGGGGACGCGTTGTCGGTCGGATTACCGTCATGTTCCTCGCATGGAACTTCGCTCGCTTGCGTCTCGTCGTTCAAGACGTCTTCGCTCGCAGGAACCGTATTATCAGATTCCTCTTCCAGCGTAGGTTGACCGATCTCGATGTCGTCTACTTCTCCGTACTCATCCCCGTGATCATCGAATAAGTACGGTTTTAGATACTGTACGTGACATTTCTCTTTGTTACCTCGGGCATCTTGTATCTTGACGGTGTTTGGGCCGTAGCTATAAACTACCGAATATGGGCCAACGTATTTCGGGGCTAACTTGGCCGAAATACCTTGAGCACTGGATGAAAGGACTCGATTCTTCTTCCACACTAGGTTTCCAACTTCAAAAGATGCAGCTCTTCGCCCGGCATTGTAGTAACCGGCTTGCCTTTCATGAGCTTTACTCGCATTGGCCAATGCTTTCTTGTAAAGCTCAGGTAATCTTGACAGCCGATCACTCCACTCAAGCAAACGTTGGTAGTCCACACGTTGTTGAACCAGCTCGTCTTGCGCTCTACGAGCTGTGTGGTTGCCGGCCATAGTTTAACATGGCTGGACTCCATCCTGTCGAGCTTTGTATCGCTGTATTTAGAGCGAATACCAAGTCGAGGAGTTTCTCATCCCATGTATTGTGCTTTTCTGTGATATAGGACGCGATCATTGTCTTCAACGTCCTATTAGCATGTTCAACAGGATTAACCTGAGCATGTTAAGGAGGAATCGTCGTATGGAAAATTCCTCGTTCCATTAAGTAGTCATCCACGAGTTTATTTTTAAACTCGGTTCCGTTGTCCGACAGAAATACCTCTGGAGTACCATAACGTGTGATGACTCGCTCATGCAACTCTTTACGATGGTCCTAGCATTAGCTTTCCGAATCGGGACCGCCTCGATCCAGCGCGTAAACAAATCCTGAAAGACCAATATGTATTCGTATCCATGTGCTGACCGCGGAAGTGGGCTAGTGACGTCACCTGCTACAACTTGCCATGGTTTCTCTGTCACGCGTCTTCCCATCAAATCCATGGGAGGACGTTGCTCCACCTTACACTGTTGGCAGACCAGACATTTGCGTACATATTCTCCGACTTCGGCGTAGTACCGCGGCCAATAATACATTTTGGCCACTCTAGCAAATATCCTTTCCCTACTTAAGTGTCCAGCAGTCGGATCGTCATGATACTCACGGAGTATGGATTGTCTGTGCTCCTCTGGTACAACCAGCTTCCAAGCGTCTTGATCCTCTATCACGTCGTCTAACTCGTTATCGACGCGACACGAATACAAATTGTTTCCTATTATCTTCCATTCCGGAAAATCTCTAGGTCGCTCTGTTACGTTTTTCAGCCATGAGAGGTACCAAGGATCTCTGGTAGTTTGGCTCCAAGAAACTGAAGCGATGGTCGGCTCGTCTTCCTCATACATGCGAGAAAGTGCATCAGGGACATAGTTTAGAGCTCCTTTCCTGTACTCAATTGTAAAATTATGAGACTGGAGTTCTAATGCCCATCTGGCGAGCCGACTCGTTGGATTGTGTATATTGCACAGCCAACGAAGACTACTATGATCAGTTATAACCTTAAACTGGTAACCCTCAATATATTGTCGAAATTTTCTAATTGCCCATACTACGGCCAAGCATTCCCGTTCTGAGACGCTATAGTTGCGTTCTGCTGGCGAGAGTACTCTACTGGCAAACTTCAGGACTCTCTCTACTCCATCAACGATCTGTGTTAGTACTGCACCGATACCGGTATCACTAGCATCTGTTTGAATGGTATAATCACCATTCTCGTCAGGAGTCTGTAGAACAGGTGCAATCATCAACAGCGCTTTGAGTCGCTGAAATACACTTTCTTGCTCTTGGAGCCATTCATACTTTTGGTCTTTCTTTGTAAGACGTGTTAACGGCTCCGCTATCGTAACACAGTCGGGTATAAATCGTCTGTACCAAGATGCCACCCCGAGGAATCGTCTCACCTGCTTGAGATTTCGGGGAGCCGGAAATTCTTTTATCGGCTCCGTCTTAGCTGGATCAGGTCTTATCCCGTCGCGATTGACCCGTACACCCAAATATCTTATTTCGGGTTGACAGAAAACACATTTTTTTTGGTTTACCGATAAACCGGCTTCCGTCAAACGAGTCAACACCTCCTTTAGCAACAATTTGTGCTCTTCGAAGGTCTCCGTCACGACAATGATATCGTCGAGATAAGAGTAAGCATTCGGTTCGAGAGTGTGTCCAATCACCTGGTTTATCATGCGTTGGAACGTCGCACCAGCATTTGCCAACACAAAGGGCATACGCGTAAACTGGAACAAACCCATTCCAGGTAACGTAAATGCTGTAATCGGGCGCGATTCCATTTGCAGAGGTATTTGGTGATAGGCGCAGTTCATATCTATCGTAGATATATATCGGGCTCTCTTAAGTTTGCGTAAGATATCTTATAAACGGCAAAGGATGCGCATCAGGTTTGGTCAAAGCGTTGACCTTCCTGAAGTTAATGCAAAAATGTCTTGCATTTTCGCCCTTCTTAGCCATCACCACTGAACTGGACCATCCGCTACTAGACGGTTATATAACACCTGTCTCGAGCATCTCTCGAACTTGTCGATGCATCTCCTCTCGAATCTTGTCCGAGACGAGATAATACCTTTGTTTGATCGGCCGCGCTGAACCGACGTCGATAACATGTTCAACATCATATGATCGGCCAATCTTTGGCAAAGTACTGGATAGCACTTAATCCAGAAGTTCACGCAGTTGTCGGCGCTCATCTTCTGTCGCGTCGGCCACACCCGCTGGCGACAACGAAGCGTGCCCACTCTCAATACTCGCCACTTCTAGCTGCAATAATTGTGATGACCCTTTGAAGTATAAACAGTCGGAATCTGGGTCTAGAACTGCTCGGAATGCTCGAATGAAATTCACTCTTAAATAGCATTCCGCATCTAAATTTGGCATAATTACGACCCGTATATCTTGCGTGTCTTTACCAATAGTAAAAGGTAGCATAACATTTCCACACAACTGGTGTGTGCTACCATCCGCAAGCTTAGCACTACCCGCTTGCTTATCGAGACTGGATCTGCCAAGAGCGGTTGCCAACTGCAAACCGTTCAAACCCATGACCGTTGTTGATGCACCTGGATCAAACAACGCTCGGATCCGGTATCCACCGATGTCGATTTGACACCACCAGCGCATCTCATCTTCTGGACTATAAACTCGCTGGTTCGGTTCCGGAGTAATTTTTAAAATCTTACTCGTGACCGGATCCGTCCTAACTTCTTTGGGGTCATTTATCGTCAGATCTTCTTGACGTCTCTCTGCAGCTTGACTGCCTCGAGATTTGAGGATTAATACCGCTTCTCCGGGGACTCCCTCAACCTCGGGACCAGCGGCTGTCCCCTCTAGCCGCTTCCCCGTGCGTTTTTTGCACAATCAGGACACGTCCTAATTGTATAGCCCAATTTGCCACATGTATTGCAAGCTATAGGCTTGGGGACAACATCTTTCCGCTTCTCCTTATCACCGTCATTTAACTTCTCGTCGTTTCGTGACGTATGGCCATTCGATGACTGTCGATCAGGACTCTTACGACCACCCTTCCTCTGTCCCACTTGAAACGAGGAGGTGATCTGTGGGTCTTCTTGCTTTGAGAGACATCATTCTTGCCTCTCACCCCAGCTGTATGGTAACTCGTTTTTACGGATATTAACGTCTCCTCAAGAATCTTTGTGAACCGTTCCAAAAGATCTGGTTGGGTCGGTTCACCCGTTTCCTTGGCTACGCTTGCTACCTTTGATTTAGCGTTCGGCCGCTTCTTATTCCCCGACTTATATGCTAATTCAGGCAACATCAAATCTTCTTCTGCGGGAGGCGGCCGGTATAGCTTTTCTCGCTCGAGTGTTTGCTCGGCGTCCAACGCCAATTGCAAAAAACTCTCGATCGACCGAGCTTCAACTCTCTTAAATAGCCGTTGCAGTTGAGGTAGCATATTGCGGTACAGATGATCTAACTGGCTCCGCTCATCGGCGATCGGCTTGAGCTTACGCATTATCGCAATCGAGCAGGTAATATAATCTCTTACCGGCTCATCTTCGCCTTGCGTACGAGCGTTAGATTCCTCGATGAGCCGTTATTGATAACTCTGGCCCATCCCGTACCACATCTTGGCATATCTTACAAAAACTTGCCATGAGTGCCATCTATCCTTCACGTTCCGATACCACGTAGCTGCGTTATCGGTGAGAAGCTCTGACAAGGACGGTAACACCTCGTTCTCGCTGAGGTTGGCGAGTATTCTACAATCTTCTACTCGCGCAAGAAATGCTTTAATACTCTGGCTTTTGTCTCCAGAGAATCGAACTATCGCGGGCGTAGAAGTCCATTTTCAGAGCACACACTTGAGCCTCCAAATCTTTCATCCGTGCTGACATGACGGCCTGTTGCTTCAACTGCTCCGTCAACATTGCAGCAAATGTCGCTGGTATCTCGAATTGTGCTCCGCCTGTAGACACTAGCGTGATCCACTCTTCTTTATTGGCTTCTTGGCTGGAGACTTCGGATTGCTGATCCTCTGCATGCTGATCTACCTCAGTATCTGCATCTGTCTCTTGCTCTTCTATGTCTGGAACGTCCAGTGCAAGAGTCTGTTGTAAAACTTCTACAACAGTTGGATCAGAATCCGGATCAGGTAATGCCGGATTCTGGGCAAACATAGCCTTGAACCAATCCGACCTCCGCCTATTTCGCCTTTCGCGATCCACCAACTGATTTGTTTCTTCAGCGAAATCCTAAGCCGTATAATTTCTCATTAACCACCGATGGAGACGCTCAGCTCTCTTATAATTTGGGCCGTCAATCCGCATCTCCAACGACTCGAGGTGAGTCTTTATCTGTTCATCGGATTGAGTATCAATCCAGTTGTCAATCTGGTCAGTCAACGATTCTGCCATATTATCGATAGGGTTTGTTCCAGTTTACTCGTATGCCATTGGGTTGGCAAATGCTGGTGCGACATTCCAACGCATGATAAACCAGGTGATTGGACATACTCTCGAACCGAATGCTTACTCTTATCTCGACGATATCATTGTCGTGACGGAGACCTTCGAAGAGCACAAATTGTTGCTAAAGGAGGTGTTGACTCGTTTGACGGAAGCCGGTTTATCGGTAAACCAAAAAAAATGTGTTTTCTGTCAACCCGAAATAAGATATTTGGGTGTACGGGTCAATCGCGACGGGATAAGACCTGATCCAGCTAAGACGGAGCCGATAAAAGAATATCCGGCTCCCCGAAATCTCAAGCAGGTGAGACGATTCCTCGGGGTGGCATCTTGGTACAGACGATTTATACCCGACAGGCACGATTCCGGCAGGTCCACCGCCGTCCAGGGTCAGGGCTGAACAACGGCCCAGGGAGCCGGAGGTCCGGCTCCCCAGCCACCTCCAGGAGAACGCAGAGGAGTATGTTCCCCTTCGACGTCAGGGAATGAGTACTCCGGATCAGAGCGAGGGTTCGACGTCTCAATCCGGTCCGACCCCGAGCCAGGAACTATCGGAGGATAGGGAAGAGGCGTGGCAAACCGTGTTGGAGGCATTGACGAAGGCCCGTGAGTCTTTTAAGGCCACGTCAATCGCCGAAAAGCATGCCTTCGCCTTGTTTGATCAATTCGGGGGGTCCTCAATCCGGAGGACTGTCCAAATAAGTATAATCACAAGGGGATCCGGTGTCAGAAGCGGGAGAGGTACCGCGAGAACCAGCGGCAACGGCAGGGGTAGATTTAGAGCGGTATCCCGTTGTAAATATTGTATATAGTTTTACAAAGTATGTTGAAATATATTTTTCTACTCCCAGTGTAGTACTTTTGAGTGAGTTCATTCTTTGTCATATCCGAGTCGTTATATCCTATCCTTCATTCCTATGTCTGGTACAGATACCACATACCCGGTATGCGGATGTAATGGTAAGTGTTATTCACTCACCATTATATGAATTAGGTAGGTAAACACGAGCGCTATATATAGATATAGGTATACGCGCATAACGACGGGTACAAGAGAGTTATCGCAACAACACGTGTGTCAAGACGTACCGGTTTTTTTACTTGACCATTATACCGAAGAGTTGTTTTTCTTGTGTTCGTTAGTGGAGTTATTTTGGACATACGCACTAAGCAGATTGATCGGTGGTCGAGGAATTCTCCCACCGACATTTTTTAAACAAACGACAGAGATAGCGAGAGAGAAGAAGTAATCTGTTCCTTCTTATTTGTGGTTCGAAGAAAAGAAAAAATAAGTGGTACCACTTCTCGCGCGAGCGATAATTATCGCATATTAATTAATTTATTTGACGCGATCGTTCGTTTAGTTTTTAAGAGAGTTATTTCGAGTACCCCTTTCCCCTCTCGCGTTGAGCCGACGTTTACGACTCAACCTTCGTGCGTATAACGACCTAAAATCATAATTGTTGTTGTATTTAATTATTATTATACTTCAGTTAATAAATCTGTTAATATTGAATCGCTTATCAAATCGTGTCAATTTATAGATTCCGAACCGACGCATATATTTGTTCCTCCGTTGTCCTACGAGTCGTACATAAATACATTTAATCGTACATTTAATTTTCTTTCCGCGGTCCGTTTCAGGAAAGATTATCATTGTTTTACCTGTCGTTGTTGGAAATGGAAATTTGATTTCCAAACAACTTTAACGCCAAGTGTGCGGACAGGTAAACGCAGCCGCTGCGCGGGAAATATTTTGTAAACATAATATGTATAGTTGCATATTTTGTTTAGTCATCAAGTACGTGATATCTAGTCGGCGATACTAGACAAGTTTGTTCACCACGAACTACGTGTATGTAAGACGGGCAACTCGATAATTTTTCCCCGGGCAAGCATACCGTTACAATTTATTATATAGATAATTTATATATTCTATATTTATCTTGTATTTAAAGAGTATAAAAAGGAGAGAAATTACATTTTAATTAGTTATGCAGAAACTAATTTTGCACAAATAAATTATTATTATTCTTTAAAATTTTTTATCTACTGATGTAAAGCACGGGAAAGATAGACATTGTTTATTTAAAGAAATTAAAAAAAAGGAAGTTTTCTTTTTATCAGTTTTGTGGAAATTAATAAAAACTTTTTGTGGAGGTTAAGCAAAAAAAATATATATAAATATTTAATTAAAAACACTTGCCTATATTATTCGGATTTGATTTCAGTACTTTTTGTTGCAGAAAGCTTTTGTGGAGTTTAAGCAAAATATAAATAGAAATAGGATGGGAGCAAGAATTAAAGATTTTTTTATCAGATAACATTTTTGAAAGTGTGGAAACATACTTGCGAATGTTGACACCTTCGTGGAAGGTGTTTAATATAAATTACTCTCTAGAGGCACAAATTCAACGTGGAATAATTAATAATGAATAATAATATTACTGAAAGTGAAACTCTAATAAATAAAAAAAATTTCTGCTGACATCTACAAAATACTTGCCGTTGCTATTAATTATATACATATCAAATTAACAAAATTTCTATATAACCTATACATTTGCCAAAGAACTGACGCATTGGTATTATTGAAATGTTAAAGGAGGTATTCAATGGATATAAGTATAGAGTACAATAACTTACTATAATAAACATGGTTTTAATAAATTATTTATAAGTGAATATATAACTATAATACATTCATTTCACCTAACCGTGAAATAAAAAAATTCTATACCAATTACTGGTCATATAATAATTGAATATTATACAGTTGTCAAAGAATCAAACACATATACTATCTTTATAGAAAATAAATGTGGTTATTCAGTAACTTCAGTAGGGATATAAAAGTTACAAAATTACTAAATGACTTTCCCACTTGCCAATGAATTAAACACACATGTTGGGTTTATATAGAAAATAATAAAAAATTGTTTTAAAGTAGCTATAATCATTATATCATACGCTGAATTTATCTATAAAATATGGTAGATTTTGTTAAATAAATGTAATATAAAATATCTACTTTGCAGTGGACGGTAACAGTCGAGTAGATTAGTAAGGATCAGTACATAATATGCCATATCACGTCTAATGGTGGGATCAAAATTTAGGTACTGATATAATAATTTGCTCAAAAGTTATTTTACCCTCAATAAGTGAATTTTTTCAAATGGAATATAATTATGCGTGAATGAATTCGGACAAAATTTGAAGTAAACAGAAGATAAATAAATAGACAAAGTAATATTTCATAGATTTCATAAAAATAAATAGTATATAATAAACGGTTATGAAATGAAAACTATGAGGACTGAGTTAGTTGTATATATGGCTTACGCGCCCATACTTGCGTCGGGCGCTATCGCGCCCTTTGATTTATCGATATAAGAGTTAAAATGTCTCATATCAAAGCCCATCCCGCGTAAACAAGTCCAAATTTGGGAAAATTTTTGCCAAACTTTAGCAAAACTATAGTTTGGCAAAACTTTTATAAAGTTTGGGCAATGAGACCTTACCAAACTTTATATTTTGGTGCCCACCAAGTATTGCATAACTTTGGCAAAAGCTTTAATAAAGTTGTTCAAAGTTTTGATAAATTTAATTAAAGATTCTACAACCTTCAGGTCAGTTTTTATATTTATTGAGAAAAGTTTTATCCAACTGATTTAAGTTTTATAAATTTGGAAAAAGTTTTGATTTACTTTAGCTTAAGTTATAAAATGTAAAGGTTAAAATTATAAAGTTATAAATGTTCAGATAAGGTTTATTTAAATATTGTAAAGTTTTTATTAATTTTAGCGGAATTTATAAGAATTGATGTACTAAATAGAGATGTATCCAAACTTTATCTAACATTTTTTTAACTTCTATGAAATTTAGCGTCTTTCTTATTGATTGTAATTGAATTCGCGCAACTGCAAATTCAAATATAAATGTCAAAAAGGCGCTAACAAAAATTATTCAATTTTATTCTTGAATTTGGTAAAATTTGTTATATCAAAAAAGAAAGTTTGTTACATAAACAAAGCTTATATATATTTAAATAATTGGGGGTTTACTTAGATAAAAGAATGTCTAAACGAAAATGGGAATTAAAAGAATATTCACGGTCAAGAAAGCACGTGTTGTTGTCAAACTTGATAAATCAAAGCGACGGTGACTCGTCTAGCAATAGTAGCAGCGACATTTATTCTTCAGAAAGTGACAGTTCTGATTCAACAGAAGATAGTAGATCGGGTAATAGACAAAGTAATTATCTTTTTTAAAACTTATTATAAAAGTTATTTAAAATATTTACTTTTCAATTCATCTTACTCTTTAACTGTTTAATACAGAGTACACCTTTTTCCAGGTGTTTATTAATAAAGAAGTTTACCTTAATTGATTGTGTATTATTATTTTAAACTTATACATAAATATTTAAAAAAGCTATAAATCTATTAATTTTTATAATTATTTATTTTATTCCTACTTTAATCTATCAAAACTGCAGATGCTTCAAATTACATACATGCCAATTAAATCAATAATTTATAGATTTCACAATAATAAACGGAAACGAAAATTTTCTAGAACATAGTGAAGAACACGTGCAACTAAATAACAATGAAATAAGTCACGAAATGCGTATCCCGCCGTATCTAGGTATATCGAATTTTTATTAATTTCTTTTATAAATAATTGTAGTTATTTTTTCAATGATAAAAAGTTAATCTTGGCTGAGTTTGTCATTAAATTTAATTAAAATTTCTTTAATTTTTAAATTAACCAACCTATAATTAATAAAATAGGCTCTAAACAAATTCGATTAAATGGACACGGAAGTATTTCTATCGAAGAGAGCATTAGTTCAGATAATATTGATGGTGAAAATTCGTCAGATTCATCAGAATTAATAGATTCATCCGATTCATGGGATTCATCTGATTCATCGGACTCATCTGATTCATCAAACTCAGAAAATGCTGACGATTCAAACGACGAAGAAAATATTTTTCCAAATATAGATGCACCACTATACGAAGGTGCACCTATAACCTAAGGGGAAAGTATTTAGACAATTTTTAGTGTAACCAATAGGTTTAATATATCAGCAGAATTATTATCTTTTATTATATCATTGATAGAATTACATTGTTTGAAGCCGAACAACTGCATTAAAACGATTTATAAATTAAAAAAATTTTTTCTAAATATTAAAGCGCCTTTAATAATACATTTTCATTGCTCTTCATGCTGCCTTAAATCAAATGAAAATTTGTGTAATAAATGTAATCAAACTGAAAACATGAGCTACTTCTTAGAAATTTCTATTTTATCGCAAATATCTTCCATGTTTGACCGATCCGAATTTAAAGAAAATTTAAAATATCGCTTTTTACGACAAAAAATAAAAGAAAATAATTTTGAGGATATTTGCGATGGCTCCGCATACAAATCGTTACGCAATGATTATACAAACAACCCCAATAACATAACTTTCACGTGGAATTCTGACGGATTGCCGCTCTTTAAATCATCTAAATTTAGTATCTGGCCTTTTTACTTGTATAAATCTTTTACATAATCCATATTATGTGACACAGCTGATTTGCCGGCAAAAGCTTTATTTCTCTGCATGAATCAGTATAACGGGCGATTCGGCTGTCAAGTTTGTGTTCAACAAGGATTCACAGTAGATCGTACGCGTACACATTTCTACGAAGTAAATGTGTCTTCACGAACTGAAAAAGATGTTTTACAATGTTCTACGCAAGCTGTAGATATTAAAATGCCTGTGTGTGGTGTAAAAGGGCCGTCAATATTGTCACTGATTGCCCATAAATTTATTACTTCTACTGCAGTCGATGTAATACATTGCGTTTTCGAAGAAATCGTGAAAAAGTTGATGGATCTTTGGTTCGAATCCAAATATTCGTGTGAAAATTACAGCATACACAATTTTATTGATATAGTAGATGATAGGCTTTACTCTATAAAACCCTCTTCATTTATTGCACGACGTCCTAGGTCCATAAAATCGCACTTAGAATATTGGAAAGCTTCAGAACTAAAGAATTGGTTTTTTTATTATTCTTTAATAATTTTACATAATATACTACCTCAAAATTACTTTGATCATTATCAATATTTGGTCTTAGCTATATTCTTGTTGTGTAACGAAAAAGTAGAATTGGTAATGGTGAGTTGCGCTGAAAAGTTGATTCACGAATTTATAAGTAGATTTGAGCTTCTGTATGGAGTTAAAAATATGACCTGTAACACACACAGCCTTATACATTTGCCAGATATAGTTCGCCGTTTAGGACCTTTGTGGACTACATCATGTTTCCCATTAGAAGATTTAAATGAAAAAATAAAAAATTTTGTACACGGAAGCAAAAAGCCACAATTACAAATTATATTTAATTTAAATATGTACATAAAAATTCATATTTTAAAATATGATTGGCTTGAAGAAGGCAGTGATATTTATAATTTCTGCCATACAATTTTATCTCCTGAAAGAAAACTTAAACTCTTCAAAATTGAAAACAATATTTACATAGCTGGTGCAGGATCTAAAATGCAGCACGCTGAAGCCGAAAAACTAGTATTAAAATACAACATACCTGGGAAAAATGTATTTTTATTTAAAAAACTATACGAAAATAGAATACCGTACTCTTCAGAATTAAGCCAAAATGACCAAAAAACAAATTCACATTATATAACTTATATAAATAATGAAACTGTTGGAAGTCTCATAATGTACATTCGAGCTACTAATTGCACTTGCAAAAAACTTTGTAAATGTCCTGGATATAGTTACGCTTGTATAAAAAAAATAAACACCACAAATCCTTTTTCTGTTAATATGCCAGGTGGTCTAATACAATACATTCATAAATGTACAGATATAGATGAATCAATAATTGTAGCTGATGTTAAATGTTTAAAAAATGTATGCGTTCATATCGCATTTGAAAATACAATAAGTTATGTTTGCGTTCCTGTTAATGTTTTAGAAAAAGAATAAATATCTTCTAGATATGCTCTATAATATATTATTTATTTTATGTACAAAAATTAACTTAACTGTAAATTATACTATTATGCTATACTTTACTGTCTGTAAGAGTAACTTAATCTAACTACTCGGTAAGTACAGAATATTTATATCACTTCTAGTATTACGTTGGAAGTGAATGTTTAATTTTCTTTTTCGGTTGCTAATAAAATAGTTGAAAATCAACTTGACAACCAAAGAACAAAACATTCGGTCCGACCCTGTCTAACCTTCACGATGAGCAAGTCGATGTTAAAGTGTCCGTAGGATGGCCTTCGGACGTTTTCATCAACTTTCGATTATGGAAAAGCTGTTGACAGCTTTATCAAAATTGTTGGTGTCAGTAGCAGCAGCAATTCTTTGTCACGTTGATCTTCTCATCATCGATGGTTTTCATGTCCATAACCTCTAATATTTTTCTCGTTCACCAGGGCAGTGCGAGAGCTGTTTCCAAACGCCCAATTTATTTTCTATTTTTAATAAGCGAGAATTTTTATTTATACAAAAATAAGAAAAAAGAAATTTCTTTACTCTTTGTATACAATTTTTATCAAATTGTATAGAATCATTTTTTGATACAATCTGTATAAAACTATTTCGATACATTTTGTATAGATTCTGTATTCATTTCTTTCACTTGGGAATATATGCTTAATATGTTTCTAATATGCATATACAATATGCATTTCCATTTTTCAACCCATGCTTTCCATTTTGCAACCCATGCATTCCATTTTTACGCGGGAAGCGTAAAGTGTAAAATAGGAAAAAGTTTTGTCATTTTGGAATCGGACATTTCATTCCTTTAAGGGGACAAGCCTGGGTTAAAACCTGAAAAAGAAGCAATTGTTTTAATCATATAAAAAATTTTTCAATTTACATTTAGGATTGTGTAAACAAGTATACTTAGAATATATACTATGTTAAGTTAATTTACCTGGGTTAAAGCTGTATTCGAAGCCATTTTCCAGGTTACGCTGGCCATGACAGCGAAGAACCCATTTTTTCATCCAAAGCCACTTGCCGCAGGATATCTTTAGATCCTATCATTCAATTTGGATGCAATTTTGAGGAAACCTTGATATCTACATTTAGAACCACTTGAATGGAGCAGACTGAGTTAAAAATTGTTTCCAGGTGAGTTAGATACTATTTTTGGTCAAAAAAATCAATAAAAATGAAAAAAATTACTAAAATTCAGTAAAAAATTTTTTTCTTTCTTTGTTTCAGAAAAGTTGTCCATTCAAGTGGATTAAATAATAACTGAGGTGATGTTCTTCCAACCTGGGTTAAAAAGGTGGAGCAACAAGAAAGTAAGCCTGCGGCAAGTGGCTTTGGATGAAAAAATGGGTTCTACGCTGACATGGCCAGCGTAACCTGGAAAGTGGCTTCGAATACAGCTTTAACCCAGGCAAATTAACTTAACATAGTATATATTCTAAGTATACTTGTTTACACAATTCTAAATGTAAATTGAAATTTTTTTTTTATACCATTAAAACAATTGTTTCTTTTTCAGGTTTTAACCCAGGCTTGTCCCCTTAAAGTTTTTATATACGAATAATACATTTTTTTTTTTATTATTATTTTAACGTCGCTCTTTTTATGCTCCCAAACCGGTGCTAATCGGCGACGGAGGTCATACGATGTCTTGGTGAAGAAAGCACTTGTTGAAAATACATTCGCCAGTGGTGCTTGTATCAATCGGCCGGGGCCGGGAATCGAACCTGGGACCTCCAGATTACGAGCCCGACGCCCTACCGACCGAGCCATCGCAGGCCTCAATAATACATTTTTATTCATTACGAAAAAGTGAATTTCAATACTTTTTTCATGGTTTTAACCGTTTTTCTATGTTTAACTTCAAAAATATTGTTCATGAAAAATTTTTCTGTAAAAACGATACATTTAGTTTTATTGCAAAAAACGTGTTTTTTTGTACTTTTTTCATGGTTTTAAACGTTTTTCTCTATTTATCTTTGAAAATATTATTCTGAACGTAATGTGTACAATAGCAAAAAGTTTTGTTATTTTGAGAGGAACATTTCGTCCGTATAAAGTTTTTATGTAGAATTAATACATTTCAAGTTAATGCTACATAACTGTATCTAAGCAATTAAAAATAATGCCATAACTTACAGTATTTCAGTGCTATACATCTGAAAATAGGACCATTATCTAACTACATTATGAGGAAGTTACCCTATAAATCTCAGGTGAATAAAAAATTAACCGAGTTATCTTAGATACACTATAACATACATATTTACATCCATACATACATTTTAGGTAGACCCTTAAATGAGATCCAATACACATAAATTGCTCTTACAATCCATTATCTAGTATATTTTGATGTTTCATACATTTTGCGATGATGAAAATATAAGGCTCTCCCATGTAGCGGTCGTGCCTAAAAAGGTGGACTGCGGGATTCAACCCCTGGACCTCAGCGTGCGAATTGCCTCGCTCTAACCATCGAGCTATCGTCCACCCGACGGAGCATCAACGATACGACATACACTTCTTATCTGTCGCTCGATTCCTTCTCATATGTCTAAGTAGCGCGGCGATGTCCGTGACACTATTGAATAACAGCCATTTATAAATAACCAAAGAAAAAATCTCTTACATTATAGTTAAAGAAAACATTAACATTTGGAGTACAGTTCCATATGAAAAAATATGTCTATAGACTATACATAACTAATGCATAAATACCTATACATTGTTTATTTTCATTCAGAAATGGACATACATAATTAATGGACATGCACAATCTATACAATGTAGTTAGTTTCGTAATAATAAATAAGAAGTTAAGGATACGTCGAAAAGGAATTGCAATGGTAAGCATAAAATTAAAAAAAAGTGGTCATAAGTAGAATTTGAACCTTGAAACTTTTGTAGGTGCGGAAGCCTCTGTAATTATTTGTAATTTAATATTAATTTCAGGTTTTTATATAAAATTTAAAACAATTTATATGGAAATTTACATGTATTATGTCATTATTTTATTAAAAATACCATAACTCAGCTAAAAAAGCTCGACCACGAACCTGTCAAAGCGTTAAAAGAAAGATAATATTGTTGGCTACAAGAAGAAATTTGATTCGTTAAAAAATATTCGATCGTACATTCCATTTCTTGTTTTCAAAGTTTTATTATGATTGTAAAATATAATAAAGTTGGTTTTAATCATTTGTATAAAATTTAACAGATTCTTCTTTAAATTCATATAATTTTTTCTATTTAACATATATAACAAAAAGTTGATAGTTTTTGATTTAAGAATTGTTAAAAATGTTCAAGATGCTAATTTTTTGACTGTTTGTAACATTGTACCAACATGAAATAAAAATCCAGAAATATTTATTTACTTATTTCAAGTAATTTTTTGTAGGATATTTTTTGTCTCGATCACTTATTGACGTCGAATCTTCCATATATATATATACCTGGAGGTCACCCTGACGACCTGGACATCGTCTTCAGGAAGTGACAGTATTTTTTGCAAATATAAGCGGACTGGCATGCAGACTTTCCTGTGGATGATGTCCGGCCGACCTGGAGAAGTGACAATACTTTCTGTAAATTCAAGTAGATAATAATAAAATGTCATCCATGCCGTCGTTGACTATGATTAATTAATAATTAATTTAATTAAGTTAATACGTAAATTAATAATAATGGAGAATTTCAGAAAACGTACATTCGAAATAATTTTTAATTTTTGATTTAAATTATTTGTACAAAAAATAGTTTGTGATAAATTAAAAAAAAAACAGTTGTCATTAATTGTAAATTTTAACGTATTTAAGTAGTGCAAAAATCTAACGAATCTAACCAAGAAAAATCTAACCATGTCGTAGTTAGTACTTTCAGTACGGGCAATGTATTAGGAATTTTCACCTTATTCGTAAATTAAAATAACTTGTTTAAATATATAAATATTTCAAATATATAGTAACGTACCCTGCTGGAATGAGAATCTCAGAACTAGATAATTAATAGATTAAGCGCAACCTCAAAATATTAGATAGAATGTTTTGTCCGTAAGTGTACTTGAAATTCCGCAAAATTTGGCTTATTTGATTGTTTAATTAAATACTAATGATAATTTAATGGTGTTTCCGTTTTTAATCCTGCCGTTTTATAGACTCGTTCAACTTATCAAATTTTTAATTTTATTTTCCGAATCTCCTTGATGTATCCTTTAAATAGGTAAGCAATAGGTAGTGATTTTCTTACAATTTTTGCAAACTGGAGCTATTTATAATATAATATGGCATCTTGTATATTCGTTATTATAGGTAATAATTATTTTGTAATTTTTTGTTTCATTAATATCTAAACAAAGTTCTAAAATAATGTCACTTTTTGCAAACAATGTATTTTAACAATGTCTATCAAAATATTTTAATTGATATTTAATTAATGCATATTAGACAATTAATTATTTTAAAATTTGTATATTTTTAATATTTGTTTATTTCTTAAGTAATGATATGTTAAAATGTTGCTTGATGTAAATAATGTATACTTGAAAAATATTATTATTTTATAATTCGTTTGCCTAATAAGTCGACCTTAAATTGATTTTTAAAAATAAAAAAACCTATTTAAGTATTAAACACTTCAGAAAAAACTATATTCGTTGTATATATTATTACATTATTATTTAAATTAATCTCATTTATATTAAGTATATCGCCTTCTGTATTAGTGAGTATCATTGACGATTTCAAAAATTTTATTTTAAGAAAATATTGCATTAAAATTCTGAAAAAATTCATACGGATAGCTTAAAACAAAAGCGAGGGCCTGACGTTTTGATTTTTTAAGAAAAAATAATGTTTTCAATAATAATTGAATAAACAATTTTTGGTCCGTAATTAGAAGTCAAAAAAAGCATAATTTTTCAACACACACATCATAATGAAATTATCGATATAAAAATCTGGAAAAATGTGGATACATTGTTGAAAACATGCCTAAGAGCCTGACGTTCAGGATTTTTTCAAAAATTCATTGGTTTGTTTATAAAAAATGACCATTTTCTAAGCACGACATCCCCTTAAAACAACGTAATTAAAACATTCACTACAATACATATAAAAGTCTATAAAACAGCAGTATTAAAAACGGAAACACCATTAAATTATCATTAGTATTTAATTAAACAATCAAATAAGCCAAATTTTGCGGAATTTCAAGTACACTTACGGATAAAACATTCTATTTAATATTTTGAGGTTGCGCTTAATCTATTGAAAATGCGAACGCAGTAGAAAAATCTATTTATTATCTATTAATTATCTAGTTCTGAGATTATCAAACAGAAAATGAATAATAGTAAAATACTGATATTATGATTAGTAAATTACAGTATATTACGTGACATAAATCCATTTGCAAGTGCTTATAAAATGATGCATGAAATTGAACACGAAGAACATGAACGTTCAATAAGATTAGATCGTCCAATTCAAGAAATTAAAATGTATTTAACTAGAGATAAAGCATTAAAAAACAAATCGCAAATAGCAGTATGTAATGAAGTTGCTATCGTCTATGTTGGAGAAAATGGAGAACCACCTTCTAACAGAGATATATGTATTTTTCAAAAAGGAAAAAAACCTCAATCAATTGCAATTATAAACAATGACATTGACCCAATGGTGTATCCATTAATATTTCCATTCGGTGATTCAGGTTGGGAACCATGTATGAAAAGTTTATCAGATGAAAAAAAAATATAATAATATATCTGCCTTGCAATATTATTCATATAGGTTTAGTATTCGAAAAGAATTGAATCCATGTTTAAATCTCAAAAGTTTATCAAACCAGTTTATCCTAAACTCATGGTATAATTTGAAAATACTCGTCTGTATTTTATTAGAAAAGATCAGCATAAATTACGAACTGATCGATATAAAGGTTTAATGGATCAACTTAACAATAAAAATAATAATAAACATGTTTCTATTGGTAAAATGGTTATACTACCGTCTAGTTATATAGGTAGTCCTAGAGCGATGCAACAGAACTTTTTAGATGCAACAACCATAATGCAAAATAATGGAAAACCAGACATTTTTCTGACAATGACGAGCAATCCTAAATGGAACGAGATTACAGAAAATTTATTAGAATATGAAAATAACATAACGTAGAAATTAATGTAGAAATATGTAATACAATAAAATCTATAAAATATTTATTTAAATATCTTTACAAAGACCTAGATGCAGCTTTAATAAAATTCAGTAATACAGAAACAAAAAATGTAGAAATTGAAAATGTGCAAAAAGACAATGTTCTAAATTATGACGAAATATCCGAATATATTTCTACAAGGTATGTTTGTCCACCCGAGGCTATGTATCGTATGAAAGAATATAAATCACATTCGCAATCACATGCAATATATAGATTAGCTGTACATCTTGAAGATGAACAATTTGTCTATTTTAAAGAAGATTCTGAAGACAAATTAATTAATAAAAATCATCGAACAACACTAACAAGTTGTTAAGTGATTTTTTGTCGTCCATGCAGTGTATTTAGGAGTAGTTTAGGTTTTCCTCGATATTGATGAACAAACCATATTTATTTATTTGGCGACGTTTCGATGGATATCCTCCATCCTCATCAGGCTATACTTTTTTATTAAAAAATGATATCATTTTACAACATCTTTTAAACACAATTTTTACATATATAAATCTAAGTTACTTACTATTTCGTCAATATATAGGTATACACATATTATTAACAGCATCTCTGATGCGTCGCTCTATAATTGAAAACGATGATTAAAATAACAAACGTTTAACAATTTTTGCACAGAGATTGAGGTTATATATAACATACCTTTCCCCTATTGTTATGTCCATAATCAACACAAAAAATTGAAAATTAAATAAATACTTAAAGAACATTACAAAATAAATTAACACATAATCACACATATTAAGCAAAAGGCAGTCAAATATTAAAATAAAGCTAACAATGTATATCACAGACGGTTAATACTGAAAAATTTGAAATATCACGTCCCCCGTTTTCAGAGACACCTATGCTATCAATCTTAATCAGATCGACAACACAGTCATCCCCACCACAGGCGCGAAACTTCAAATTAAGTAAATTATGTGTACTGATAAGTAATAAAAATTAATAAATTATTTATGATTATTTACAAGAGAATTCAAAAAATTTTTTATAAGATTAAATTAAAATTTACTATTTCAATAAAAAAATATTTTTTTCCCGTTAAAACAATTAATAATTGGTAATAAAAATTAAAAAAATTAAATTTAAGTAGTTAAGAATTTATTAAATTTTTAATATAGTAGATTAACTAAACAATTTTTATAATGAAGAATCTTTTAATTATGAACCTAAATGAGAAGAAATTAAAAAAACCAAAAATATATATTTGAATTTACCGCGTCGCGCATCCTGCAAGACACAATACGCGCATCGATCAACACGCAAGTCGATCACTCACCTTATCTAAACATCTGATCGATATACATTGATTTGAGGTTATGTCATAGGGGAGAGATACACATTATAATTTAGATTTTAATTTAATACTATTGATAATGTCACTGTAATGTTGGCTAAGATGTCTAGTATCGTCTTTGCAATTGATCGCATTATGTTGCAGATTTATGTGGATCATCTCTGATAATACTCGTTTTTTCCAATTCTTTTCAGTATCAAGTATTTTGACGTTGTCAAAATCTAACGAATGATCATATGCGAGCATATGTTCATTGATTACATAGTGCGACTCAGTTTTGTTTATATTAGCTTTATATTCTTTAATACGACATTTTACTTGTCTCTTTGTTTCACCCACATAACTAGCATTACAATCTTTACAATCTATTTTATACACTACATTAGTTTTAGTTAATTTGTCTATTTTATCTTTGCCCCTCACAATAACACCATCAATTTTATTATAAATTTTAGGTATAACTTTGATAGCTTTGCCCTTCATAGAACCAGATATTTTTTCATAAAATTTAGGAATAAAAGGAATATTTAAAGTTGCTTTATAATTAGTTACTACTCTATTATTAACTTGATCATTGTTATGACTAGAACTATATTTTATTTTCTCTAATCTTTTTCTTACATTATGATTTATAAACTTTTTTGGGTAACAATTATTTTTTAAAAATTCTTTGACTAGTTTAATATTGGTTCCATGAAATTTTTCATGTGCTAACAAAATTGCCTTGTCCACCAATGTATATACCATAGCCCGCTTTTGCTGTATTGTATGACTAGATTCAAAATGTAAAAATCGTCCTGAAAAGGTATCTTTCCTATACCAATTAGTAATAACTTTTCTATTTTCATTTCTTATTAGTGATACCTCTAAAAAACTTATATAACCATTATTCTCTTTTTCATGAGTTAACTGCAATTTCTCATGGTAGTTATTGAAAACTTCAATTACATTTGTTAATTTATTTTCGGGAATACACATAATTGTATCATCCACATATCTGTAATAGAACGGTGGAATAAAATCTAATTTTTTGAGACAGTATTGCTCCAAATCTGTCATAACAATATCAGCAAAAATCGGGCTTACCGGGCTGCCCATAGGACTTCCATATAGTTGTTGATAATATTTATTATCCCATTGAAAGTAAGTGTTGCGCATCAAAAATTTTACTACTTCAATTAATTCATGTAGAGAAACATTATGTATTTTTCTTATTAAATAGTATCTTTTTTCAATACCTTTAAGAACTAATTCTTCTGGAACATTAGTGAACAAGGAGACTACATCTAGTGAAATTATTATATAATTTGCAGGAATGTCACAGTTGCTAAGTTTTTTAATTAATTCGACACTATTTTTTACATATGATTTAGGTTTCTTAATACTATTTCTGATCATTTTTTCCACAATTTTGGATAGTTTATATGTGGGGCTACCAATACAAGATACAATAGGTCTTAGTGGTACATCCTTCTTGTGTATCTTTGGCAGCCCATAAATTCTTGGTAACGTTGTATCAGTTTGTGTTATTTCATTCCTATGGTATTTTTTATCTAATAACTCTAACTCATTCCATTTTTTCATTATTGCGTGTGTATCTTTTTGGAGTTTGTTTAATGGATTTTTCATAATTTGACGATATGTGTTTTTATCAGATATTAATTTCTCCATTTTTTCTTTATAAGTCTGAGTTTCTATAGCAACTGTGACATTGCCTTTGTCAGCAAATGTAAAAAATATTCTTTGTTAAATTTCTTTGTTATTTCTTAAAAATCTTTTTGTTTGATTCAATCTCTGTGCAAACAACCTATCTTCATACTTAATGTGTTCAGTTTTCTTGAAGCTATTCGTCATGCAATTTGTAACATTTTTTCTAATAAAATTGACAGTTTCCTGGGAAAACTCATTATTCTCAAATAATTGTTCTACATTTTTTATGGTTTCAATTATTGTATGTTTGTCAAAACTGTTACTTGTACTATATTTTTGTCCTAAACTTACTATATCTTTAACCTCATCTGGAATATTTGTATTAGTCAAATTAACGAACCACTTATTATTTGTAGTGATTCTATTCTGTCTGTCTTAACTACTTAAATTTAATTTTTTTAATTTTTATTACCAATTATTAATTGTTTTAACGGGAAAAAAATATTTTTTTATTGAAATAGTAAATTTTAATTTAATCTTATAAAAAATTTTTTGAATTCTCTTGTAAATAATCATAAATAATTTATTAATTTTTATTACTTATCAGTACACATAATTTACTTAATTTGAAGTTTCGCGCCTGTGGTGGGGATGACTGTGTTGTCGATCTGATTAAGATTGATCGCATAGGTGTCTCTGAAAACGGGGGATGTGATATTTCAAATTTTTCAGTATTAACCGTCTGTGATATACATTGTTAGCTTTATTTTAATATTTGACTGCCTTTTGCTTAATATGTGTGATTATGTGTTAATTTATTTTGTAATGTTCTTTAAGTATTTATTTAATTTTCAATTTTTTGTGTTGATTATGGACATAACAATAGGGGAAAGGTATGTTATATATAACCTCAATCTCTGTGCAAAAATTGTTAAACGTTTGTTATTTTAATCATCGTTTTCAATTATAGAGCGACGCATCAGAGATGCTGTTAATAATATGTGTATACCTATATATTGACGAAATAGTAAGTAACTTAGATTTATATATGTACAAATTGTGTTTAAAAGATGTTGTAAAATGATATCATTTTTTAATAAAAAGGTATAGCCTGATGAGGATGGAGGATATCCATCGAAACGTCGCCAAATAAATAAATATGGTTTGTTCATCAATATCGAGGAAAACCTAAACTACTCCTAAACTAACAAGTTGGTTTTTACTAAATTCATCTGATGTGAAAGCCAAGAAGTATCTTTATGGTGAAATTCCTCAATATTATGTTTACGACAAGATAAAAAAAGAATGGAACAAGCGAAAAAAGTTTAATAAACCCATTCTAGTCAGAATGTTTCATGTAAATCCTAAAGATCCAGAACGATTTTTTCTTAGATTATTATTACTTCATGTACGTGGGGCCGAATCTTTTGAAGATATACGCTCATACAAAGGCGTTGTTTATGATACATTTAATAAAGCATGTATAGTTAGAGGTTTAATCATTACTGATAATGAATGGGATAAATGTTTAGAAGAAAATTGTAATTTTCAATTTCCACAGGCACTATGTGAATTTTTGCTTTCATTATATCATTTAATCACAATTTTGATGCCTTGAATCTTTATAATAAGTATAAAGAACATTTCTTTAATCCTAAATTACCTGAAATTTTAGGAGAACAAACGGCTTTAAAACTTATAGACAACGTTTTATCAAAACATAATTTAACATTGCAACAATTTAATTTACCTAATATTGATAATATTGATAATGAAAATCACAATGATATGTTTTATAATGATATTATTGCAAATAAAGATAATGACATAGAAATATTGTTAAAATCTTTAACATTGGAACAAAAAACAATATTTGATACAATAGTAGAAGCAGTTTACGATAATAAAAAAGAAAATTTATATTTTATAGATGGTCCTGGTGGTAGTGGAAAAAGTTATTTATTAAATGCTATTATAAAATTTGTGAAATTAAACAAAATACCAGAGTTAGCAGTTGCTTGGACTGGTATTCCAGCAAATTTATTAATAGGTGGTAAAACTATCCATTCAACATTTAAAATACCATTTAATTTAAACGAACAATCAACATGCAACATTTCACCAAATTCACAAATAGGTCAAATTTAAAAAAATATTAAATTAATAATTTGGGATGAAATATCAATGACTTGTAAATATGCATTAGAAGCTATAGATATTTTTTTCAGAGATTTATGTCGAAATAATAAACCGTTTGGTGGTAAAATATTAGTAACATCTGGCGATTTTCGACAAACACTTCCTATAGTTCGATACGGAAATAGAACTCAAATATTAGAATCATGTGTAAAAAGTAGTTCTTTATGGCAATTATTTCAAAAACTTACATTAAATAATAATTTAAGATTGGTTAATTCAAACAGTATGTTTAAAACGTGGTTATTAAATATTGGAGAAAATAAAAATATTACAAAATTTGAAATTGATAATAACTTTATAAAAATTCCTTCAGAATTTATTACATTTAATAATTTGATAGATGATATTTTTGGTAATAAAATAAATATTGATGATTTACATACTCTTAAAGACAAAGTAATTCTTTCACCTATAAATAGTGATGTTTTAGCGATTAATAACGAAATAATTGAAAGAATTGAAGATGACGGTAAGATATATTTAAGCATTGATAGTATTACTAATGATGAAAATAATAAGTTCGATGAAACAATAACAATAGATTTTATGAATTCATTAATGGTTTACCACCGCATAAATTAGTATTAAAAAAAGGAATGATCGTTATCTTACTTAGGAATTTGCCTTTAGATGGAGGTTTATGTAATGGTACCAGGCTCATGATTACAAAATTAAAACAGTACACTATATATGGAGAAATTATAACAGGTAAAAATTCAGGACAAATTGTGATGATTCTAAGAATAGATTTATGTCCATCAAAGGATGATATACCTTACAATATGGTTAGGCGCCAATTTACTATTAGACCAAGTTTCGCTATGACCATAAATAAAGCACAAGGTCAATCATTTAAAAAAGTAGGTCTATATTTACCAAGACCTATATTTAGTTATGGACAATTATACGTTGCATTATCAAGAGTTACAGAAGAAAAAAATCTAAAAATAAAATTTTCGAAATCGTCAATGATACTCACTAATACAGAAGGAGATATAATTAATATAAATGAGAGTAATTTAAATAATAATGTATGTCACGCCGCACTGGGGATCAGGGTGCGGGACTACTTAAATAAATACGCGGGGAGATTATAAAATTAACACTAGGATTTATTAACTGAAAAGACAAGAAAACAACAATTTATTTTCAATCGAAGTCGGGCACCAGTCGATTGTAATTTAGTAAATTAAATAATATAACGCGATCGCTTAGCGTAGCGCCGGGGAAAGAGGGGAAACGCGGGAGAGAATCAACGCTAAGATGGCGGGGAATAATATGCGCACACACACGCGAGCGGACCGGGAATTCGCGACCGATAAAAGAAAAGGGGAAAGTGCACCATACGCACTCACCTTACGTAACTGCAGCCGATTGATAAAGTCTCTAAATCGCTGCCACACTATGCTCAGCTCACACAACAAAATCAAGCAATAAACCGATAAGACAGCCGATTCAATGATAAATTACACCGCGACCAAACACACTCGACCGTAGTTCACGGAGCTCTGTTCTCCGTCGGCATCGGCTCGTCTCGTTCGTGCGCGCATGCGCCTTGCGCTGCTATCGGTACGAGACGAGAGTTGTCCGTGCGATTGGCCGTACTCGTTCGACTGCGTCTGTATTCCAGCTGTCAAGAAGACGATTCAACGGACTACTGCCGACGTAGTGGATCTTCTCCGACGCTGACCTGCCGTGGGATTGACCTGGAGCTCCCGAGGAATTGTTACAGGTAAGTCGCTAAGCCGTAGGAGTTTATCGTTACTTGTTTAGTTAATTTATAGTGGGAGAGGTTAGTGCTCCCCTAACCACTCAACTCCTGTTGACATTATTTTCTTTCTATGTTGCTGTCCTATCCTCTCCTTCCTGGTTATCCTTTTCCCTAATAAAGTGCTTTGTCTCATTTACTATCACTTTCACAGGGATTCTGCACAAGGTTCCAGTGGGCGATGGACTTCAGAGGATACCTGCTGTCATTCCTGTGGCTTTGCACCTGATGCAGATCATTCAACTTGCTACTCCTTCGTTGGATTGTCCTGGTGCTGGATTGCTGGGAACCGGGGAAGGGACGTGGAGTTTTACATGGTAGTTAGGGTACTGGGTAACTTATTTTAGGTATACGTGTGTGTACGGTACCCGGGTAGGTAGGTTTGATACGGGGGAAGGCTATGCTAATGCCTTTTTATTGTTTCTTTTACCTTTTTGTGACAGATGTGAAATCACCTTGTCACATGTAATAATATATACAACGAAAATAGTTTTTTCTGAAGTGTTTGATACTTAAATAGTTTCTTTTTAGTTTTAAAAATCAATTTAAGGTCGACTTATTAGGCAAAAGAATTATAAAATAGAAAGATATAAGCATCAGACAAAATTTGTAGATAAAATCACGTATAATAAAGAATATTTTTAAAATATACATTATTTACATCAAGCAACATTTCAATATATCATTACTTAAGAAATAAACAACCATTAAAATATTAGTTGTCTGCATTAAGCGACATATTATTGGCAAAATTATTTATGAAATATAAAAATTTTAAAATAATCAACTGTCTACATCAAGCGACATTTTTTTACTAAAATACTGAAGAAATGAACAAATTTAAAATTCATTGTCTGCATCAAGCGACATTTTTTTACTAAAATACTGAAAAAATAAACAAATTTAAAATTCATTGTCTGCATCAAGCGACATTTTTTTACTAAAATACTCAAGAAATAAACAAATTTAAAATTCATTGTCTGCATCCAGCGACATTTTTTTACTAAAATACTGAAGTAATAAACAAATTTAAAATTCATTGTCTGCATCAGGCGACATTTTTTACTAATATACTGACGAAATAAACAAATTTAAAATTCATTGTCTGCATCAAGCGATAGTTATTACTAAAATACTGACGAAATAAACAAATTAAGAATACATTGTCTGCATCAAACGACATTTTTTAACTAAAATACTGAAGAAATAAACAAAGTAAAAAATTATTGTCTGCAACAACCGATATTTTTTAACTAAAATATTGAAGAAATAAACAAATTAAAAATTCATTATCTGCATCAAGCGAGAGTTTTTTACGAAAATGCTGAAGAAATAAACAAATTTAAAATTCATTGTCTGCATCCAGCGACATTTTTTTACTAAAAAATGAAGAAATAAACAAATTTAAAATTCATTGTCTGCATCAAGCGACATTTTTTACTAATATACTGACGAAATAAACAAATTTAAAATTCATTGTCTGCATCAAGCGACATTTATTACTGAAATACTGAAGAAATATAAAATTCAAAATTCATTATCTGAATGAAGCGACATTTTTTAACTAAAATACTGAAGAAATAAACAAAGTAAAAAATTATTGTCTGCATCAAGCGACATTTTTTACTAATATACTGACGAAATAAACAAATTTAAAATTCATTGTCTGCATCAAGCGATAGTTATTACTAAAATACTGACGAAATAAACAAATTAAGAATACATTGTCCGCATCAAGCGATATATTTTTACTAAAATAATGTAGAAATAAACAAATAGAAAATTTATTGTCTGCATCAAGCGGCATTTTTGTACTTAAATACTGAAGTAATAAACAAATATAAAATTCATTGCTGCATCAAGCGACATATTATTATTAAATTACTGATGAAATAAACAAATTCAATATTCATTGTCTGCATCAAGCGACAATTTTTTACCAAAATACTAAGGTAATAAACAAATTTAAAATTCATTGTCTGCATTCAGCGACATTTTTTTACTAAAAAACAGAAGAAATATACAAATTTAAAATTCATTGTCTGCATGCACCGACATTTTTTTACTAAAATACTGAAGAAATAAACAAATTTAAAATTCATTGTCTGCATCAAGCGACATTTTTTTACTAAAAAACAGAAGAAATATACCAATTTAAAATTCATTGTCTGCATCAAGCTACATATTTTTACCAAAATACTGCAGAAATAAACAAATTTAAAATCATTGTCTGCATTAAGCGACATTTTTTTATATAAATACTGAAGAAATAAACAAATTCAATATTCATTGTCTGCACCAAGCAACATTTTTTTACCAAAACACTGAAGAAATAAACAAATTTAAAATTCATTGTCTGCATCTAGCGTCATTTTTTTGCAAAAATACTGAAGAAATAAACACATTTAAAATTCATTGTCTGCATCAACCGACATTTTTTTACTAAAATACTGAAGAAATAAACATATTCAAAATTCATTGTCTGCATCAAGCGACATTTTATAACTAAAATACTGACGAAATAAACAAATTAAGAATTCATTGTCTGCATCCAGCGACATTTATTACTAAAATACTGAAGAAATAAACAAATTTAAAATTCATTGTTTGCTTCAAGCGACATTTTTTTACTAAATTAATGTAGAAATAAACAAATTTAAAATTCATCGTCTGCATCAAGCAATATTTTTTTAATAAAATACTGAAGTAATTAACAAATTTGAATTTCATTGTCTGCAACAAGCGAAATTTTTTTACTAAAATACTAAAGAAATAAATAAATTCAAAATTCATTGACTGCATCAAGCGACATTTTTTGACTAAAATACTGAAGAAATAAACAAATTTTAAATTCATTTTCTGTATCAAGCTACATTTTTTTATGAAAATGCTGAAGAAATAAACAAATTTAGAATTCATTGTCTGCATTAAGAAACATTTTTTTACTAAAATACTGAAGAAATAAACAAATTAAAAATTTATTATCGGCATCAAGCGACATTTTTTACTAAAATACTGAAGAAATAAACAAATTAAGAATTTATTGTCTGCATCAATCGACATTTTTTTACTAAAATACTCAAGAAATATACACATTTAAAATTCATTATCCGCATCAAACGTCATTTTTTTAATTAAAAAACTGAAGAAATAAAAAAATTAAAAATTTATAGTCTGCATCAAGCAACATTTTTTTACTAAAATACTGAAGAAATAAACACATTTAAAATTCATTGTCTGCATCAAGCGACACTTTTTTACTAAAATACTGATGAAATTAACAAATTCAATATTCATTATCTGCATCAAGCAACATTTTTTTACCAAAACACTGAAGAAATAAACAAATTCAATATTCATTGTCTGCATCAAGCAACATTTTTTTACAAAAAACACTGAAGAAATAAACAAATTTAAAATTCATTGTCTGCATCTAGCGTCATTTTTTTGCAAAAATACTGAAGATATAAAAAAAATTTAAAATTTATTGATTGCATCCAGCGACATTTTTTACGAAAATGCTGAAGAAATAAACAAATTTAAAAATCATTGTCTGCATCAGGCGACATTTTTTTACTAAAATACTGAGAAATAAACAATTTTAAAATTCATTGTCTGCATAAAACGACATTCTTTAACTGAAACACTAAAGAAATAAACAAATTAAAAATTTATTGTCTGCATCAAGCGACATTTTTTTACTAAAATGCTGAAGAAATAAACAAATTAAAAATTTATTGTCTGAATCAAGCGACATTGTTTTACTAAAATACTGAAGAAATAAACAAATTTAAAATTCATTGTCTGCATTAGACGATATTTTTTAACTTAAACACTAAAGAAATAAACAAATTAAAAATTTATTGTCTGCATCAAGCGACATTTTTTTACTAAAATACTGAAGAAATAAACACATTTAAAATTCATTGTCTGCATCAACCGAATTTTTTTACTAAAATACTGAAGGAATAAAGAAATTCAAAATTCATTGTCTGCATCAAGCGACATTTTTTTACTAAAATACTGCAGAAATAAACAAATTAAAAATTCGTTGTCTGCACCAAGCGACATATTTTAACTTAAATACTGAAGTAATAAACAAAATTAAAATTCATTGTCAGCATCCAGCGACATTTATTACTAAAATACTAACGAAATATACAAATCCAAAATCCATTGTCTGCATCAAGCAACATTTTATAACTAAAATACTGACGAAATAAACAAATTGAGAATTTATTGTCTGTATCCAGTGACATTTATTACTAAAATACTGAAGAAATAAACAAATTTAAAATTCATTGTTTGCTTCAAGCGACATTTTTTTACTAAATTAATGTAGAAATAAACAAATTTAAAATTCATCGTCTGCATCAAGCAATATTTTTTTAATAAAATACTGAAGTAATTAACAAATTTGAATTTCATTGTCTGCAACAAGCGAAATTTTTTTACTAAAATACTAAAGAAATAAATAAATTCAAAATTCATTGACTGCATCAAGCGACATTTTTTGACTAAAATACTGAAGAAATAAACAAATTTTAAATTCATTTTCTGTATCAAGCTACATTTTTTTATGAAAATGCTGAAGAAATAAACAAATTTAGTATTCATTGTCTGCATTAAGAAACATTTTTTTACTAAAATACTGAAGAAATAAACAAATTAAAAATTTATTATCGGCATCAAGCGGCATTTTTTACTAAAATACTGAAGAAATAAACAAACTAAGAATTTATTGTCTGCATCAATCGACATTTTTTTACTAAAATACTCAAGAAATATACACATTTAAAATTCATTATCCGCATCAAACGTCATTTTTTTAATTAAAAAACTGAAGAAATAAAAAAATTAAAAATTTATAGTCTGCATCAAGCAACATTTTTTTACTAAAATACTGAAGAAATAAACACATTTAAAATTCATTGTCTGCATCAAGCCAAATTTTTTTACTAAAATACTGATGAAATAAACAAATTCAATATTCATTGTCTGCATCAGGCGACATTTTTTTACTAAAATACTGAGAAATAAAAAATTTTAAAATTCATTGTCTGCATAAAACGACATTCTTTAACTAAAACACTAAAGAAATAAACAAATTAAAAATTTATTGTCTGCATCAAGCGACATTTTTTTACTAAAATACTGAAGAAATAAACAAATTAAAAATTTATTGTCTGCATCAAGTGACATTGTTTTACTAAAATACTGAAGAAATAAACAAATTTAAAATTCATTGTCTGCATAAGACGATATTTTTTAACTTAAACACTGTAACGTACGATCCAAGATCATGTTGGATCTACGTGTACCGCGCAATACTTCAATTATCGCAGCAAAACCATTTGCGATGGCGCAATAAATAGTTAAGCGTCATATTGCATCCGGTCCGATCGACAGCGAACATCGTTGACGTCGCGCTGACTCGCGCTGACCACGCAGCCTTCGCGGAAAGCTACTCGGACGCGATTCGTCCAACAAGCTATAGATATTTGTTGCCAGGCCAATATTGCAACCATAGCAATTTTGGCACTGTCCACGGAGTATCTACGGAAAAACCCCGAATCCACGATATTTTTTTACTAAAATAATGTATATATAAACAAATTTAAAATCATTGACTGCATCAAGCGACATTTTTTTACTTAAATGCTGAAGAAATAAACAAATTTAACATTTATTGTTTGCATCCAGCGACATTTATTACTGAAATACTGAAGAAATAAACAAATTCAAAATTCATTGTCTGCATCAAACGACATTTTATAACTAAAATACTGACGAAATAAACAAATTAAAAATTCATTGTCTGTATCCAGCGACATTTATTACTAAAATACTGAAGAAATAAACAAATTTAAAATTCAATGTTGGCTAAAAGCGACATTTTTTTACTAAAATAATGTAGAAATAAACAAATTTAATATTCACTGTCTGCATCAAGCGACATTTTTTAACTAAAATACTGAAGCAATACACACATTTAAAATTCAATGTTGGCTAAAAGCGACATTTTTTAACTAAAATACTGAAGCAATACACAAATTTAAAATTCATCGTCTGCATCAAGCGATATTTTTTTAATAAAATACTGAAGTAATTAACAAATTTGAATTTCATTGTCTGCATCAAGCGACATTTTTTTACTAAAATACTAAAGACATAAATAAATTCAAAATTCATTGTCTGCATCAAGCGACATTTTTTGACTAAAATACTGAAGAAATAAACAAATTTAAAATTCATTTTCTGTATCAAGCCACATTTTTTCATGAAAATGCTGAAGAAATGAACAAATTTAATATTCACTGTCTGCATCAAGCGACATTTTTTAACTAAAATACTGAAGCAATACACAAATTTAAAATTCATCGTCTGCATCAAGCGATATTTTTTTAATAAAATACTGAAGTAATTAACAAATTTGAATTTCATTGTCTGCATCAAGCGACATTTTTTTACTAAAATACTAAAGACATAAATAAATTCAAAATTCATTGTCTGCATCAAGCGACATTTTTTGACTAAAATACTGAAGAAATAAACAAATTTAAAATTCATTTTCTGTATCAAGCCACATTTTTTCATGAAAATGCTGAAGAAATAAACAAATTTAGAACTCATTGTCTGCATTAAGAAACATTTTTTTACTAAAATACTGAAGAAATAAACAAATTCAACATATATTTACTGCATCAAGCGACATTTTTTTACAAAAATACTGAATAAATAAACAAATTAAAAATTTATTGTCTGCATCAAGCGACATTTTTTTACTAAAATACTGAAGAAATAAACAAATTAAAAATTTATGGTATGCATCAAGCGACATTTTTTTACTAAAATACTGAAGAAATAAACACATTTAAAATTCATTGTCTGAAAAAATAAACAAACTAAGAATTCATTGTCTTCTTCAAGCGATATTTTTTTACTAAAATAATGTAGATATAAACAAATTTAAAATTCATTGTCTGCTTCAAGTGACACTTTTTTACTAAAATACTGATGAAATAAACAAATTCAATATTCATTGTCTGCATCAAGCAACATTTTTTTACCAAAACACTGAAGAAATAAACAAATTTCAAATTCATTGTCTGCATCTAGCGTCATTTTTTTGCAAAAATACTGAAGAAATAAACAAATTTAAAATTTATTGTCTGCATCCAGCGACATTTATTAATGAAATACTGAAGAAATAAACAAATTCAAAATTCATTGTCTGCATCAAGCGACATTTTATAACTAAAATACTGACGAAATAAACAAATTAAGAATTCATTGTCTGCATCCAGCGACATTTATTACTAAAATACTGAAGAAATAAACAAATTTAAAATTCATTGTTTGCTTCAAGCGACATTTTTTTACTAAATTAATGTAGAAATAAACAAATTTAAAATTCATCGTCTGCATCAAACGATATTTTTTTAATAAAATACTGAAGAAATAAACAAATTTAAAATTCATTGTCTGCATTAAGCGATATATTTTTACTAAAATAATGTAGAAATAAACTAATTGAAAATTCATTGTCTGCATCAAGCGACATTTATTACTAAAATACTGAAGAAATATACAAATTCAAAATTCATTGTCTGAATCAAGCGACATTTTTTTACTAAAATACTGAAAAAATAAACAAACTAAGAATTCATTGTCTTCTTCAAGCGATATTTTTTTACTAAAATAATGTAGATATAAACAAATTTAAAATCATTGACTGCATCAAGCGACATTTTTTTACTTAAATGCTGAAGAAATAAACAAATTTAACATTTATTGTTTGCATCCAGCGACATTTATTACTGAAATACTGAAGAAATAAACAAATACAAAATTCATTGTCTGCATCAAACGACATTTTATAACTAAAATACTGACGAAATAAACAAATTAAGAATTCATTGTCTGTATCCAGCGACATTTATTACTAAAATACTGAAGAAATAAACAAATTTAAAATTCATTGTTTGCTAAAAGCGACATACTTTAACTTAAATACTGAAGTAATAAACACATTTAAAATTCATTGTCTGCATCAAGCGACATTTATTACTAAAATACTGAAGAAATAAATAAATTCAAAATTCATTGTCTGCATCAAGCGACATTTTTTTACTAAAATACTGAAGAAATAAACAAATTTAAAATTCATTGTCTGCATCAAGAGACATTTTTTACTAAAATACTAACGAATTAAACAAATTATGAATTCATTGTCTGCATTAAGCGATATATTTTTACTAAAATAATGTAGAAATAAACTAATTGAAAATTCATTGTCTGCATAAAGCGACATTTATTACTAAAATACTGAAGAAATAAACAAATTCAAAATTCATTGTCCGAATCAAGCAACATTTTTTTACTAAATTACTGAAAAAATAAACAAACTAAGAATTCATTGTCTTCTTCAAGCGATATTTTTTTACTAAAATAATGTAGATATAAACAAATTTAAAATTCATTGTCTGCTTCAAGTGACACTTTTTTACTAAAATACTGATGAAATAAACAAATTCAATATTCATTGTCTGCATCAAGCAACATTTTTTACCAAAACACTGAAGAAATAAACAAATTTAAAATTCATTGTCTGCATCTAGCGTCATTTTTTTGCAAAAATACTGAAGAAATAAACAAATTTAAAATTTATTGTCTGCATCCAGCGACATTTATTACTGAAATACTGAAGAAATAAACAAATTCAAAATTCATTGTCTGCATCAAGCAACATTTTATAACTAAAATACTGACGAAATAAACAAATTGAGAATTTATTGTCTGTATCCAGTGACATTTACTACTAAAATACTGAAGAAATAAACAAATTTAAAATTCATTGTTTGCTTCAAGCGACATTTTTTACTAAATTAATGTAGAAATAAACAAATTTAAAATTCATCGTCTGCATCAAGCAATATTTTTTTAATAAAATACTGAAGTAATTAACAAATTTGAATTTCATTGTCTGCAACAAGCGAAATTTTTTTACTAAAATACTAAAGAAATAAATAAATTCAAAATTCATTGACTGCATCAAGCGACATTTTTTGACTAAAATACTGAAGAAATAAACAAATTTTAAATTCATTTTCTGTATCAAGCTACATTTTTTATGAAAATGCTGAAGAAATAAACAAATTTAGTATTCATTGTCTGCATTAAGAAACATTTTTTTACTAAAATACTGAAGAAATAAACAAATTAAAAATTTATTATCGGCATCAGCGGCATTTTTTACTAAAATACTGAAGAAATAAACAAACTAAGAATTTATTGTCTGCATCAATCGACATTTTTTACTAAAATACTCAAGAAATATACACATTTAAAATTCATTATCCGCATCAAACGTCATTTTTTTAATTAAAAAACTGAAGAAATAAAAAAATTAAAAATTTATAGTCTGCATCAAGCAACATTTTTTACTAAAATACTGAAGAAATAACACATTTAAAATTCATTGTCTGCATCAAGCCAAATTTTTTACTAAAATACTGATGAAATAATAAACAAATTCAATATTCATTGTCTGCATCAAGCAACATTTTTTTACAAAAAACACTGAAGAAATAAACAAATTTAAAATTCATTGTCTGCATCTAGCGTCATTTTTTTGCAAAAATACTGAAGATAAAAAAAATTTAAAATTTATTGATTGCATCCAGCGACATTTTTTACGAAAATGCTGAAGAAATAAACAAATTAAAAATCATTGTCTGCATCAGGCGACATTTTTTTACTAAAATACTGAGAAATAAACAATTTTAAAATTCATTGTCTGCATAAAACGACATTCTTTAACTGAAACACTAAAGAAATAAACAAATTAAAAATTTATTGTCTGCATCAAGCGACATTTTTTTACTAAAATGCTGAAGAAATAAACAAATTAAAAATTTATTGTCTGAATCAAGCGACATTGTTTTACTAAAATACTGAAGAAATAAACAAATTTAAAATTCATTGTCTGCATTAGACGATATTTTTTAACTTAAACACTAAAGAAATAAACAAATTAAAAATTTATTGTCTGCATCAAGCGACATTTTTTTACTAAAATACTGAAGAAATAAACACATTTAAAATTCATTGTCTGCATCAACCGAATTTTTTTACTAAAATACTGAAGGAATAAACAATTTTAAAATTCATTGTCTGCATAAAACGACATTCTTTAACTGAAACACTAAAGAAATAAACAAATTAAAAATTTATTGTCTGCATCAAGCGACATTTTTTTACTAAAATGCTGAAGAAATAAACAAATTAAAAATTTATTGTCTGAATCAAGCGACATTGTTTTACTAAAATACTGAAGAAATAAACAAATTTAAAATTCATTGTCTGCATTAGACGATATTTTTTAACTTAAACACTAAAGAAATAAACAAATTAAAAATTTATTGTCTGCATCAAGCGACATTTTTTTACTAAAATACTGAAGAAATAAACACATTTAAAATTCATTGTCTGCATCAACCGAATTTTTTTACTAAAATACTGAAGGAATAAAGAAATTCCAAATCATGTCTGCATCAAGCGACATTTTTTTACTAAAATACTGCAGAAATAAACAAATTAAAATTCGTTGTCTGCACCAAGCGACCATATTTAACTTAAATACTGACGTAATAACAAATTAAAATTCATTGTCAGCATCCAGCGACATTTATTACTAAAATACTAACGAAATATACAAATCCAAAATCCATTGTCGCATCAAGCAACATTTTATAACTAAATACTGACGAAATAACACAAATGGAAATTTATGGTCTGTATCCAGTGACATTTATTACTAACAATACTGAAGAAATAAACAAATTTTAAAATTCATGTTGCTTCAAGCGACATTTTTTTACTAAATTAATGTAGATAATAACAAATTTAAAATTCATCGTCTGCATCAAGCAATATTTTTTTAATAAATACTGACGTAATTAACAAATTTGAATTTCATTGTCTTGCAACAAGCGAAATTTTTTTTACTAAAATACTAAAGAATAAATAAATTCAAATTCATTGACTGCATCAAGCGACATTTTTGACTAAAATACTGAAGAAATAAACAATTTTAAATTCATTTTCTGTATCAAGCTACATTTTTTATGAAAATGCTGAAGAAATAAACAAATTTAGTATTCATTGTCTGCATTAAGAAACATTTTTTTACTAAAATACTGAAGAAATAAACAAATTAAAAATTATTATCGGCATCAAGCGGCATTTTTACTAAAATACTGAAGGAAATAAACAAACTAAGAATTTATTGTCTGCATCAATCGACATTTTTTACTAAATACTCAAGAAATATACACATTTAAAATTCATTATCCGCCTCAAACGTCATTTTTTAATTAAAAAACTGAAGAAATAAAAAAATTAAAAATTATTAGTCTGCATCAAGCAACATTTTTTTACTAAAATACTGAAGAAATAACACATTTAAAATTCATTGTCTGCATCAAGCCAAATTTTTTACTAAAATACTGATGAAATAAACAAATTCAATATTCATTGTCTGCATCAGGCGACATTTTTTACTAAATACTGAGAAATAAAAAATTTTAAAATTCATTGTCTGCATAAAACGACATTCTTTAACTAAAACACTAAAGAAATAAACAAATTAAAAATTTATTGTCTGCATCAAGCGACATTTTTTACTAAAATACTGAAGAAATAAACAAATTAAAATTTATTTCTGCATCAAGCGACATTGTTTTACTAAAATACTGAAGAAATAAACAAATTTAAAATTCATTGTCTGCATAAGACGATATTTTTTAACTTAAACACTGTAACGTACGATCCAAGATCATGTTGGATCTACGTGTACCCGCGCAATACTTCAATTATCGCAGCAAAACCATTTGCGATGGCGCAATAAATAGTTAAGCGTCATATTGCATCCGGTCCGATCGACAGCGAACATCGTTGACGTCGCGCTGACTCGCGCTGACCACGCAGCCTTCGCGGAAAGCTACTCGGACGCGATTCGTCCAACAAGCTATAGATATTTGTTGCCAGGCCAATATTGCAACCATAGCAATTTTGGCACTGTCCACGGAGTATCTACGGAAAAACCCCGAATCCACGATATTTTTTTACTAAAATAATGTATATATAAACAAATTTAAAATCATTGACTGCATCAAGCGACATTTTTTTACTTAAATGCTGAAGAAATAAACAAATTTAACATTTATTGTTTGCATCCAGCGACATTTATTACTGAAATACTGAAGAAATAAACAAATTCAAAATTCATTGTCTGCATCAAACGACATTTTATAACTAAAATACTGACGAAATAAACAAATTAAAAATTCATTGTCTGTATCCAGCGACATTTATTACTAAAATACTGAAGAAATAAACAAATTTAAAATTCAATGTTGGCTAAAAGCGACATTTTTTTACTAAAATAATGTAGAAATAAACAAATTTAATATTCACTGTCTGCATCAAGCGACATTTTTTAACTAAAATACTGAAGCAATACACACATTTAAAATTCAATGTTGGCTAAAAGCGACATTTTTTAACTAAAATACTGAAGCAATACACAAATTTAAAATTCATCGTCTGCATCAAGCGATATTTTTTTAATAAAATACTGAAGTAATTAACAAATTTGAATTTCATTGTCTGCATCAAGCGACATTTTTTTACTAAAATACTAAAGACATAAATAAATTCAAAATTCATTGTCTGCATCAAGCGACATTTTTTGACTAAAATACTGAAGAAATAAACAAATTTAAAATTCATTTTCTGTATCAAGCCACATTTTTTCATGAAAATGCTGAAGAAATGAACAAATTTAATATTCACTGTCTGCATCAAGCGACATTTTTTAACTAAAATACTGAAGCAATACACAAATTTAAAATTCATCGTCTGCATCAAGCGATATTTTTTTAATAAAATACTGAAGTAATTAACAAATTTGAATTTCATTGTCTGCATCAAGCGACATTTTTTTACTAAAATACTAAAGACATAAATAAATTCAAAATTCATTGTCTGCATCAAGCGACATTTTTTGACTAAAATACTGAAGAAATAAACAAATTTAAAATTCATTTTCTGTATCAAGCCACATTTTTTCATGAAAATGCTGAAGAAATAAACAAATTTAGAACTCATTGTCTGCATTAAGAAACATTTTTTTACTAAAATACTGAAGAAATAAACAAATTCAACATATATTTACTGCATCAAGCGACATTTTTTTACAAAAATACTGAAGAAATAAACAAATTCAAAATTCATTGTCTGCATCAAGCGACATTTTATAACTAAAATACTGACGAAATAAACAAATTAATAATTCATTGTCTGCATCAAGCGACATTATTACTAAAATACTGAAGAAATAAACAAATTTAAAATTCATTGTTTGCTTCAAGCGACATTTTTTTACTAAAATACTGAAGAAAAAACAAATTTAAAATTCATCGTCTGCATCAAACGATATTTTTTTAATAAAATACTGAAGTAATTAACAAATTTGAATTTCATTGTCTGCAACAAGCGAAATTTTTTTACTAAAATACTAAAGAAATAAATAAATTCAAAATTCATTGACTGCATCAAGCGACATTTTTTGACTAAAATACTGAAGAAATAAACAAATTTAAAATTCATTTTCTGTATCAACCCACATTTTTTTATGAAAATGCTGAAGAAATAAACAAATTTAGAATTCATTGTCTGCATTAAGAAACATTTTTTTACTAAAATACTGAAGAAATAAACAAATTAAAAATTTATTGTCGGCATCAAGCGACATTTTTTACTAAAATACTGAAGAAATAAACAAATTAAAAATTTATTGTCTGCAACAATCGACATTTTTTTACTAAAATACTTAAGAAATATAGACATTTAAAATTCATTATCCGCATCAAACGTCATTTTTTTACTAAAATACTGAAGAAATAAAAAAATTAAAAATTTATAGTCTGCATAAAACGACATTTTTTTACTAAAATACTGAAGAAATAAACAAATTTAAAATTCATTGTCTGCATCCAGCGACATTTATTAATGAAATACTGAAGAAATAAACAAATTCAAAATTCATTGTCTGCATCAAGCGACATTTTTTTACTAAAATACTGAAGAAATAAACAAATTAAAAATTCAATGTATGCATCAAGCGACATTTTTTTACTAAAATACTGAAGAAATAAACACATTTAAAATTCATTGTCTGAAAAAATAAACAAACTAAGAATTCATTGTCTTCTTCAAGCGATATTTTTTTACTAAAATAATGTAGATATAAACAAATTTAAAATTCATTGTCTGCTTCAAGTGACACTTTTTTACTAAAATACTGATGAAATAAACAAATTCAATATTCATTGTCTGCATCAAGCAACATTTTTTTACCAAAACACTGAAGAAATAAACAAATTTCAAATTCATTGTCTGCATCTAGCGTCATTTTTTTGCAAAAATACTGAAGAAATAAACAAATTTAAAATTCATTGTCTGCATCCAGCGACATTTATTAATGAAATACTGAAGAAATAAACAAATTCAAAATTCATTGTCTGCATCAAGCGACATTTTATAACTAAAATACTGACGAAATAAACAAATTAAGAATTCATTGTCTGCATCCAGCGACATTTATTACTAAAATACTGAAGAAATAAACAAATTTAAAATTCATTGTTTGCTTCAAGCGACATTTTTTTACTAAATTAATGTAGAAATAAACAAATTTAAAATTCATCGTCTGCATCAAACGATATTTTTTTAATAAAATACTGAAGAAATAAACAAATTTAAAATTCATTGTCTGCATTAAGCGATATATTTTTACTAAAATAATGTAGAAATAAACTAATTGAAAATTCATTGTCTGCATCAAGCGACATTTATTACTAAAATACTGAAGAAATATACAAATTCAAAATTCATTGTCTGAATCAAGCGACATTTTTTTACTAAATTACTGAAAAAATAAACAAACTAAGAATTCATTGTCTTCTTCAAGCGATATTTACTTACTAAAATAATGTAGATATAAACAAATTTAAAATTCTTTGACTGCATCAAGCGACATTTTTTTACTAAAATACTGAAGAATAAACAAATTTAAAATTCATTGTCTGCTTCAAGTGACATTTTTTTACTAAAATACTGATGAAATAAACAAATTCAATATTCATTGTCTGCATCAAGCAACATTTTTTTACTAAAATACTGAAGAAATAAACAAATTAAAATTCATTGTCTGCATCTAGCGTCATTTTTTTGCAAAAATACTGAAGAAATAAACAAATTTAAAATTCATTGTCTGCATCCAGCGACATTTATTAATGAAATACTGAAGAAATAAACAAATTCAAAATTCATTGTCTGCATCAAGCGACATTTTATAACTAAAATACTGACGAAATAAACAAATTAATAATTCATTGTCTGCATCCAGCGACATTTATTACTAAAATACTGAAGAAATAAACAAATTTAAAATTCATTGTTTGCTTCAAGCGACATTTTTTTACTAAATTAATGTAGAAATAAACAAATTTAAAATTCATCGTCTGCATCAAACGATATTTTTTTAATAAAATACTGAAGTAATTAACAAATTTGAATTTCATTGTCTGCAACAAGCGAAATTTTTTTACTAAAATACTAAAGAAATAAATAAATTCAAAATTCATTGACTGCATCAAGCGACATTTTTTGACTAAAATACTGAAGAAATAAACAAATTTAAAATTCATTTTCTGTATCAACCCACATTTTTTTATGAAAATGCTGAAGAAATAAACAAATTTAGAACTCATTGTCTGCATTAAGAAACATTTTTTTACTAAAATACTGAAGAAATAAACAAATTAAAAATTTATTGTCGGCATCAAGCGACATTTTTTACTAAAATACTGAAGAAATAAACAAATTAAAAATTTATTGTCTGCAACAATCGACATTTTTTTACTAAAATACTTAAGAAATATACACATTTAAAATTCATTATCCGCATCAAACGTCATTTTCTTACTAAAATACTGAAGAAATAAAAAAATTAAAAATTTATAGTCTGCATAAAACGACATTTTTTTACTAAAATACTGAAGAAATAAACAAATTTAAAATTCATTGTCTGCATCCAGCGACATTTATTAATGAAATACTGAAGAAATAAACAAATTCAAAATTCATTGTCTGCATCAAGCGACATTTTATAACTAAAATACTGACGAAATAAACAAATTAATAATTCATTGTCTGCATCCAGCGACATTTATTACTAAAATACTGAAGAAATAAACAAATTTAAAATTCATTGTTTGCTTCAAGCGACATTTTTTTACTAAATTAATGTAGAAATAAACAAATTTAAAATTCATCGTCTGCATCAAACGATATTTTTTTAATAAAATACTGAAGTAATTAACAAATTTGAATTTCATTGTCTGCAACAAGCGAAATTTTTTTACTAAAATACTAAAGAAATAAATAAATTCAAAATTCATTGTCTGCATCAGCGACATTTTTTGACTAAAATACTGAAGAATAAACAATTTAAAATTCATTTTCTGTATCAACCCACATTTTTTTATGAAAATGCTGAAGAAATAACAAATTTGAATTCATTGTCTGCATTAAGAAACATTTTTTACTAAAATACTGAAGAAATAAACAAATTAAAAATTTATTGTCGGCATCAAGCGACATTTTTTTACTGAAATACTGAAGAAATAAACAAATTCAAAATTCATTGTCTGCATCAAGCGACATTTTATAACTAAAATACTGACGAAATAAACAAATTAAGAATTCATTGTCTGCATCCAGCGACATTTATTACTAAAATACTGAAGAAATAAACAAATTTAAAATTCATTGTTTGCTTCAAGCGACATTTTTTTACTAAAATACTGAAGAAAAAACAAATTTAAAATTCATCGTCTGCATCAAACGATATTTTTTTAATAAAATACTGAAGAAATAAACAAATTTAAAATTCATTGTCTGCATTAAGCGATATATTTTTACTAAAATAATGTAGAAATAAACTAATTGAAAATTCATTGTCTGCATCAAGCGACATTTATTACTAAAATACTGAAGAAATATACAAATTCAAAATTCATTGTCTGAATCAAGCGACATTTTTTTACTAAAATACTGAAAAAATAAACAAACTAAGAATTCATTGTCTTCTTCAAGCGATATTTTTTTACTAAAATAATGTAGATATAAACAAATTTAAAATCATTGACTGCATCAAGCGACATTTTTTTACTTAAATGCTGAAGAAATAAACAAATTTAACATTTATTGTTTGCATCCAGCGACATTTATTACTGAAATACTGAAGAAATAAACAAATACAAAATTCATTGTCTGCATCAAACGACATTTTATAACTAAAATACTGACGAAATAAACAAATTAAGAATTCATTGTCTGTATCCAGCGACATTTATTACTAAAATACTGAAGAAATAAACAAATTTAAAATTCATTGTTTGCTAAAAGCGACATATTTTAACTTAAATACTGAAGTAATAAACAAATTTAAAATTCATTGTCTGCATCAAGCGACATTTATTACTAAAATACTGAAGAAATAAATAAATTCAAAATTCATTGTCTGCATCAAGCGACATTTTTTTACTAAAATACTGAAGAAATAAACAAATTTAAAATTCATTGTCTGCATCAAGAGACATTTTTTACTAAAATACTAACGAATTAAACAAATTAAGAATTCATTGTCTGCATTAAGCGATATATTTTTACTAAAATAATGTAGAAATAAACTAATTGAAAATTCATTGTCTGCATAAAGCGACATTTATTACTAAAATACTGAAGAAATAAACAAATTCAAAATTCATTGTCCGAATCAAGCAACATTTTTTTACTAAATTACTGAAAAAAAAACAAACTAAGAATTCATTGTCTTCTTCAAGCGATATTTTTTTACTAAAATAATGTAGATATAAACAAATTTAAAATTCATTGTCTGCTTCAAGTGACACTTTTTTACTAAAATACTGATGAAATAAACAAATTCAATATTCATTGTCTGCATCAAGCAACATTTTTTTACCAAAACACTGAAGAAATAAACAAATTTAAAATTCATTGTCTGCATCTAGCGTCATTTTTTTGCAAAAATACTGAAGAAATAAACAAATTTAAAATTTATTGTCTGCATCCAGCGACATTTATTACTGAAATACTGAAGAAATAAACAAATTCAAAATTCATTGTCTGCATCAAGCAACATTTTATAACTAAAATACTGACGAAATAAACAAATTGAGAATTTATTGTCTGTATCCAGTGACATTTACTACTAAAATACTGAAGAAATAAACAAATTTAAAATTCATTGTTTGCTTCAAGCGACATTTTTTTACTAAAATACTGAAGAAATAAACAAATTTAAAATTCATTGTCTGCATCAAGAGACATTTTTTACTAAAATACTAACGAATTAAACAAATTAAGAATTCATTGTCTGCATTAAGCGATATATTTTTACTAAAATAATGTAGAAATAAACTAATTGAAAATTCATTGTCTGCATAAAGCGACATTTATTACTAAAATACTGAAGAAATAAACAAATTCAAAATTCATTGTCCGAATCAAGCAACATTTTTTTACTAAATTACTGAAAAAATAAACAAACTAAGAATTCATTGTCTTCTTCAAGCGATATTTTTTTACTAAAATAATGTAGATATAAACAAATTTAAAATTCATTGTCTGCTTCAAGTGACACTTTTTTACTAAAATACTGATGAAATAAACAAATTCAATATTCATTGTCTGCATCAAGCAACATTTTTTTACCAAAACACTGAAGAAATAAACAAATTTAAAATTCATTGTCTGCATCTAGCGTCATTTTTTTGCAAAAATACTGAAGAAATAAACAAATTTAAAATTTATTGTCTGCATCCAGCGACATTTATTACTGAAATACTGAAGAAATAAACAAATTCAAAATTCATTGTCTGCATCAAGCAACATTTTATAACTAAAATACTGACGAAATAAACAAATTGAGAATTTATTGTCTGTATCCAGTGACATTTACTACTAAAATACTGAAGAAATAAACAAATTTAAAATTCATTGTTTGCTTCAAGCGACATTTTTTTACTAAATTAATGTAGAAATAAACAAATTTAAAATTCATCGTCTGCATCAAGCAATATTTTTTTAATAAAATACTGAAGTAATTAACAAATTTGAATTTCATTGTCTGCAACAAGCGAAATTTTTTTACTAAAATACTAAAGAAATAAATAAATTCAAAATTCATTGACTGCATCAAGCGACATTTTTTGACTAAAATACTGAAGAATAAACAAATTTTAAATTCATTTTCTGTATCAAGCTACATTTTTTATGAAAATGCTGAAGAAATAAACAAATTTAGTATTCATTGTCTGCATTAAGAAACATTTTTTTACTAAAATACTGAAGAAATAAACAAATTAAAAATTTATTATCGGCATCAAGCGGCATTTTTTACTAAAATACTGAAGAAATAAACAAACTAAGAATTTATTGTCTGCATCAATCGACATTTTTTTACTAAAATACTCAAGAAATATACACATTTAAAATTCATTATCCGCATCAAACGTCATTTTTTTAATTAAAAAACTGAAGAAATAAAAAAATTAAAAATTTATAGTCTGCATCAAGCAACATTTTTTTACTAAAATACTGAAGAAATAAACACATTTAAAATTCATTGTCTGCATCAAGCCAAATTTTTTACTAAAATACTGATGAAATAAACAAATTCAATATTCATTGTCTGCATCAGGCGACATTTTTTTACTAAAATACTGAGAAATAAAAATTTTAAATTCATTGTCTGCATAAAACGACATTCTTTAACTAAAACACTAAAGAAATAAACAAATTAAAAATTTATTGTCTGCATCAAGCGACATTTTTTTACTAAAATACTGAAGAAATA